>CAUYQG010067885.1:0-24814 GCA_963574415.1 Tarsius wallacei
CCAGCAGGTCGAGGCTGCGGTGGCTGGGAGTGGCCACTGCACTCCAGTCTGAGCGACAGAGTGAGACTCCAACTCAAAACAAACAAACAAACAAACAAAAAACAAAAGCCAATGTCCATCAATGGATGAAAGGATAAACAAAATGTGGCATGTACTCACAATGCAATATTTTTTTGAGCTAGAGAAAGAAATAAAGTAATGATATATGCTACAACATAGATGAATTTTGAAAAGAAAAAAAAACTATGTGAAAAAAGCCATATTAAAAAAAGTTAACTTATTGTACGATTTCATATATATGAGTCTGGATCTATGAGTATCCAGACTGGATAAATTCATAGAGACAGAGAGCAGATTGGTGATTCCCAGGGGCTGGAGAAAAGAGAAATGGAAAGTGACTGTCACTGGGGATGGAGGTTTTTTTTGGGTGATGGCAATGTTCTAAACTTAGATTGTGGCAAATCTTCACAACTGAATAAATATACTAAAAGTCACTGAACTGTACACTTTAAAGGGATGCATTTGATGTATGTAAATCATATTTTTAAAAATGTTATAAAAATAAAATACAAACAGAAATATTCTCAAATGGTACAGATTAACAGCATGTTTTCATAATCTTTTCTTACCAAGCCTCCATTAAAATAATATTTTAAAAGATGTTAAAAATAAGGGGTTACAAGTGTGGCCCATAAATTATGTTGATAATGTGCCAGTGTTTCCAAATTAGGAAATTACCCCCTATCTTCACTAACACACATTTATTACAAAAACCGGAGGTTCTGACCACAGTGTCTCATATTCTTACCTGGATGCCGTTGGCTAGAACGTAGGGAACCACGGGGCAGCCACGGCCTCTAGGTGACAGCCTGTGCTACAATCCCTCGGAGAGTCACCCAATTCACGTCACTCATTAACGTTACTTGCTTTGTCACATATATTTGTGACTTCTGACATGCAAACACAATCCTAGAATAAGTAGGGAACGTGTCTGAGAAGAGGTGGGCAATTTCTGGAAGTCTGAAAGTACCAGCAGAAGATGTACTAAGTGAAATAGAGATGAGGAAGCAGCCCCAGAGCAGCAATCTATTCTCAAAATAGCCCATTCTCTTTAAAAAAAAATTTTTTTTTTTATGAAGGCAGAATTTATTAAAAGGACAGAAAAGCTCCCACAGTGGGATGGGACCTGAGAGGGTTGCCCTGAATAACCCATTCTTAAAATTAAAAAAAAAAAATTACCTGTTCAAACACAACTTGGAGGCATCACCTCCACGGGTTGTGATTCTATTTAGGCCCAGGGTAGGTCTGAGGTTGTGTAATTCTGTCGATCTCCTAGTGATGTGGATGCCTTGATCCAAAGATCACACATCGACTAACACAGATCTGGAGTACACAGAGCGGCGGTTATGGCCAAGGATGGAGACAGTTGCAGAACCCAAGAGAACATGGGTCTCAAAAATACCATTTACAAAAGAGTGCTGGAGTGAGGCTTAGCATATAAAACAGGAGGATCAGTTATCAGAAAGTCTGTTTAAGGTTCGTTAATACAATCCTTTCACCTTTCCCCAGAATCTAAGTGTCTACCCACCAGGCAAAAAAAATATATATATATCACATAGATCGTTTCTATAGAAATTTATTCCAAAGATGTTCGCATCATAGCCCTGCATGTTACTTTCCTGATTCCTGAATAATTATTCAAAACAAGGCTGCTAGTTGACAAGACTTGCCCATACAAACAGAGCTTACAAGCAGCTTTTGTTGTTTTCATCCCAAACATAAATAAGCCATTGGGTCCTCTCTATATTTCATGAGATCATTGAGGTAAGAAAGATATGAAGATGAACACCAAGAGTAACTGATCACAGAAGCAGCCAGAAACAGATGAGACCCAAAGAAATAAAAATAGTGTAAATGGAGAAATTCAAGAGGAAAAAGTTCATCCTTAAAAAAAGAACAAGATACTATTTGTTTTTAAGGGAGAGTAAAAGAACACTTGGAAAATTAAAACTGTGATTTAATAAATTTTAAAATATCCAGCAACTGATAGGAATTCAATATCAAGGAAATAGCCCAGAAACCAGAATAAAAACCAAAGGGATGAAAAATATGAGTAAAAAGCTAAGAGATTTGGAAGATTATTTTAAGAAATTAAAATTCAAATGTTTTTAGCTAACAGAAATTTTTAAAAGTTAGAACAGAGAAAATAGATGGAAAAATGGTAAAAAAAAAAAATCTAACAAAATATATTCCCACAGCCAATGGTTACACGTCTATCGATAAAAGAAGTTTAATAAATGTTCAAGAAAATGAATGAGAAAAGAATCGTGGTAAGTATACCATTGCAATAATTGAGAACAGCAAGCTTAAAGAGAAGTTCCTAAAATATCCAGAATAAAAACCATCACAAAGGGATAAGAATCAGAAAGGCAGTAGATTTTTAGTTAGTAACAACAAAAACCACAAGTGAGAGTATTAATGCCTACAGAATTGTCATATTTTTTAAAACTTAAAATTGTGGTGCAGACTTTCAGTGAAGTAAGACATTAGAATAAAGACATTTTTGGATTACAAGGAATAAGAAAGTTTATTCCTGCTTATCTTTACTTTAGAGTGCATTCTGCGGCAAGAAGGGATAGTTCCAGGAAATAGAATCAATAGTTGTATCCAGACAATAGTAATCCAGCTCAGAGTAATAATGAAGGAGCATAAGACAACAGCAAACAAGGAGTAGTCATAAAGTATTTAGAAAGCAACAGGAGAAGAGAGTAATCCAAAAGAAAGTTACAGTGAAAAGAAGAGTGATGTGAGATTTTTGGGATCGCTGATAAAACTGTAAAGGCAGATAATACAAGGGAGAAAAAGCAACCAAGCATGAAAGATACAGCAGTTACAGTAATGAAAAAGTTGTTCTGAAGAAACAAATGTACACACACTAACTGAGAAGTACCTCCATAGATAGGTAGATAAGAAAGAGACAGAGAGAGAGAGAGAATAAACAGACAGACAGGTAGGTAGATAGTGGTTTAGATAGATGATAGATAGGTGATAGATAGATAGACAGATAGATAGATAGATAGATAGATGATAGACAGCCAGACAGGTAGATTCCTTGAATTATATTCAGATTTGCAATTCCACAACTGAGGACTTTTTATCTGGTGACATCATTTCCAACTTTGCAATGTTATTCAATTCATTGATCACTTTAATTTCAAATAGTGTATTTCTTTTCTTTTCTTTCTTTTTTTTGTGTGTTGGAGTCTCACTCTGGTGCCCAGACTGGAGTGCGGTGGCCGCTCCCGGCCACTGCCGCCTCGACCTGCTGGGCTCCAGCGTTCCTTCCACCTCAGTCTTCCGAGTAGCCGGAATTACAGGCATGTGCTACCACGCCCGGCTGATTTTTTGATTTATTGTAGAGATGAGGTCTCGCCAAGTTGCCCAGGCGGGTCTCGAACCGGCGGGCTCAGGCAATCCACTCACCTCAGCCTCCCAAAGCGTGGGATTACAGGCTGAGCCACGGAGCCCGGCTTTCACATAGTGCATTTCTAAAGCAAATTCAGGTTCAAGTCATCAGACAAAGGGTTGACTATTGAATCACAGATTGTCAGTAGGAAGGTATTTTTGAATGGAGTGGTTATCATACAGAAAGTGATTTGTATTTTAGAGATCTTGTATTTCTTTAGTTTTATATTTTTGTCTTTCCAGATGGTGAAAACTTTTGTCCATCACATTCCTTGATTTTTATGACTTCATCAGATATTTTTTCTCTTCCTATTCTCAGTAGCCCAGGTAGCTGATATAACAATGTAAAAACCCACCTTCTAGTTTTAAGGTATTTAAAAAGGTTAAGTCATATAATAAAGGGTCATGATTTAAAATGGTGGTCAGTACAAGAGGACAGGGTCAGATCTAACTCAAAACACATAGATGGCACTGTGATGAGCGGTAACCTTGATTTCCCCTTTTCACATTTATTACATTAATGTCATGTTTTCTCAGCCATAGAAAAATTTAGATCAATTGAACTTGATGTTTAGGATGCATAAATACCACATTTGTGTGTACACCCTCTAAGAAGAGGAATTATAATACATTAGACGTTTTAAATACAAATTTAAATGGCTGAGGAGTTGAGTCTTCAGTAGCATAAGGTCTAGGATGAAATTTGTCTAATTGATAGTCATTTGTCTATGCTTTTAAAAGATACTGGAGACATGAACTGACATGCATTAAAGCCAAGAAAAAATTGCAGCCAAGCCTACTTCGATGCCATTTTAATAAAGTCATGCTTAGAGTTTTTCGTGTTTCCCCTCCAACTTGAGGGTCACATGCACTCACACACACATACATTTTGGTGTGCAGGTGTTTTCTGAGGTTCAACTATGTATTATTCCCTAACTTTAGGTAAATGGGGCAGTGACAAAACCCCAAGGCTGACAAAACAAGGAACCCATAACTCCTGCCTAGTCCTAGAGTCTTACAAAATATCACATTGTCCAACAGACATGCCACCCATCTGTAACCTTTGCTATACAATGAAAGATTGACAAGTTTGCAGAAATGTATGGCTGGTGTATAGAAAGTGACATCGGCTACAAAGTAAGAAAAAAAAAGTCTTCATCTCTGACAATATGGCCAATCAAAAAAGCTAAATAAGCTTTTCTTTAAAAAATACTGAAAAAAATATCAAGTAATACTTTCAGATATCTTTTTTTTTTAAGTTTTCAAACAAAATTTATTAGAGCGAGAAGGGAAAAAAGAAAAGGGTGGCGTGCCGGAGCAGATATGGGTGAAAGAAACCTACGTCCAGGCATCTTCTTACATGTATGACTAAGTAAATAAGGAAAGTTCATAATGGTCAAAACTGAGTAAGAACGGGAATCCAGAGATGTAACCCAGTTCAGATCCACCCATCGCCATAAGGATCCAGCAGGAAGCAGGGACTAAGCCTCAGGCATCAGCGAGGAGGGCAGTCAACTGAGAGACCCCAGCAAGAAGCAGGACCCCGAAGGCCACTTGCTCAAGACCTGTTTGCTGGAAACATTTACAATGAAACATGCCCTCCCGTAGAGTCCTGGCTTGCCTCGGGAAAAGCCCACACTAAACATTTTCCCCTGAACACATCTGCAACCAGAAGTTGTTCCTCCTGTCTGCTACGGGGCCTGACTTCACACCACCGGAGTGCTTTTAATTTTTTTTGGTGGGTGGGGGGGAGTCTAAATTGAGCTAACTTTTTGGAGGTTGACTTGGCAAAAACAAGTAAAAGGAAAAATGTATTTTCGAGCCAGGAATTCCACTTCTAGATTTATCTACTCATACAGGTGCACACACACAAAAAATATCTTCAAGGATGTTTTGAAAAGTGAAAAACGAAAGAAACTACTCTATGCCCATTGCGAAGCCGTATGGGACAGCCATTTTACATCCTAATACATAATGGGCAGCTAATAAATAAGATATACTGAAATAAATAAAATATGATTGCATTTATCATTTCAACCATGTTTTAAAATGTTCAAATTGATCAAGATCAAAGATGGAAATATACCTTACCCTTCAATCTGATTTCTGTCATCTCAGACAGAAGCGCTGCATATTAAACTCCATTTAGAAAAATAATTCCGAGGGGGGAACATGTCTGTAGCCTAAAAAAGTGGAAGTGGAAGTTTGGGATAAAATAGTATAAGTAATTAGAATAGTGAGCACAGAAATCAACAAAATGCAGCACATTTTTATAAATGTAGCCGGTATAAATCTCAGTCCACAAACTCAGGTCAGCCCAACATACATATTTATAAAATGTGGGTATTCATAATGTTTCAGTCTGAGCAGAAACTGGGGAATTCAACTTCCTTTATTTTTAGGCTGAGAGGATAGGAACACCCAATGTCTTGTTACGCATCAGGCAATAGGAAGTCAGTCTACTCAGCAGACTGCCCAGATCACAGCACCCCACACATCTTCCTGGTCCCCTTGACCCCAGTGGGCATTCTTGGGTGACGCCAAGGACCTGTTCTCCCTAGGTACACAGATGCAACTTCCCGTCTGAGTCTAGCTGCCTGAAGGGGCTTCTGGAATCACTACAAGAACCCAGATCTAGCTCAAGCAAGGAGGCACAGAAGCAGCAGAGCCCCTTGGCCAGAGACCCTGCTTCCAGGACCCACAGGCCTTCTTCCCTTTCTGGGTGTCCTGGGATTTACTTACATTCTTTTCTGGTTCCCAAGGCTTTTCTCTTGCCCTCATACCCTCCAGAAAACCCAGGGTGAGCTCTTCCATGGGTTTAGGCTTTTACAAAAGACAGGCAGAGACAGGCTGCCTTTGCTTTCATCCCAGAGAGGTGGGGCATGGGGGAAAGGATTTATAGAAGAATTACAAATCCTGGCTACTTGCTGGAAGTGAGGAGAAAGAGACAATTACAGGATGTACAAAAACATTTTACTATTTCAATAATGTATCTCGGTCATATAAAGAACAAGGATTTAAGCTTGTCAAATTTAAGCCACGGTGACAATGCTTATGGCAAGAAAGCATCAGAGAAAACAGAGATTTGTTGACTAGTTTAAAAGCTAATTTTAAATAAAAGCATAACCTCAAATTCAAAGAGAGAGGCAAACGCATCTTTGGGAGCTAAGACCGCAAACCAACGTAGACAATTTAAAACCTACAGCTTAGCAGTGTGACTTCTCTGAATACAGAGGTGTCTGGCACGTGATCCCTGTTCTGAAAGGTCTGGTGCAGAAGGCTCAACTCCCAAGAAAAGGGCACAGTGTGCACTCTGCTGACTCAGCCCTTGGGGACGTTGTCCCCCTGGCAGCCAGAGATGTCCTTGCTCTCAGAGAGAGGCCACTCACCCCCACAGAGTAAATGCACCAAGATGTCGCTGAAAATAAACATAGTTCCCCTCAGAATTCTAGATAAATAGAGAGCAGGTGGTAGTAGTTATCGCCTTCTAAATCAAGTTAATTTTTTAAAAGAGGAATTATGTTTATCCCTGCATTTTCTCTACATTGTAAATGTCAACTGGAAAATATGAGGCAATTTTCTTTCATATTTCACCATCCTGATTAAAATTTGCTAGTAAACAAACAAAATTTATAAATGCACCATTAGAGATAGTGAGCGAAAATATCCCCAGGAGTTTTGCTGGGAAAAGAAACAGAAAACTGACGGTCACTGGAGTTGGAAAAAATAAAAAGAGAAACTTGTCTCTTGTTTGTTTTATTTTTGTCCCATTGGGAGAATTGAAAGTATGTGTCTGCTAATGGGTAAGATACCGTAAAAGAGGGAAATTATTGGAGCAAAAGAGAGAGGGAAGAATTACTGGCACTGCCTTTGAGAAAAGAGAGAGAATATTTTCAAGTAGGTTAGCAGAGCATTTGACCTTAGCTAGGCTCCTAGGTAGTTCATATAGGAATAAGAGAAGACAAAAAGATGAGCACTCGAAGAACTAAAATAAATTTTTTATTCAACCCATCAATCCCACTACTGGATATATACCGAAGGAGCATTAATCATTCTACCAAAAAGCCACCTGCACTCATATGTTTATTGCAGCACTATTCACAATATCAAAAACAAAAACCCAACCTAGATGCCCATCAATGGAGGATTGGATAAAGAAAATGTGGTACATATACACCATGGAATACTACACAGCCGCGATAAAGAACAAAATCATGTCCTTTGCAGCAGTGTTGATACGGCTACAGCCCATCATTCTAAGTGAATTAGCACAGAAACAGAAACCCCAATACCTCATGTTCTCACTTATAAGTGAGAGATAAACAGTGGCTACACATGGGCATAAATATGTGAATATGTGAACAACAGACACTGGGGATCCCGAAAGAGAAGAGGGAGAGAAAAAAGCGGGGGAGGGGAAGGGCAGAAAAACAACCTAGTGATACCATGCTCACCGTTTAAGTGACAGATTCAGTGAATGCCCAAACCTCGGCATCACACAATATACCCATGTAACAAACTTGCACATGTCGTCCCTGAATCTGAAATTTTTAAAAAAAAGAAATATGAGCTCTGATGTTGGACATTGAGAGATGGGGTGATAGGCTCCAGAAGGTCTCCTTTTAGTTTTTTTTCTTTTCTCCCTGAGTGAGATGCAATGGCTGCAGATGCTAATAAGAAAGTGAGTGATACAAACGCCCCATCGCCTCCCATTTTGAATGGCTTCTTGATCCCTTAAAAATCCCCTTTCTCCTACGTCTTTAACCTCTTCCTCTTCATTGACTTCTTCTCTTCCATTTAATGACATATTTCAGTTTGGACCATCTTAAACAGCTCCATAAACAATTTCCAAAATGTTCTTCACTCTGGCTACTGTTGTCAACACATCCTTATTGAACAGCTTCTCTTCACCAGACCCTGAGCTGATGCTAAGACAAACACCTCCCGGTTCTGTTCCTTGGGGTCACTAATCAGCTAGTAGGTATTTCCTCTCTTCTCCCTTCATAGGTAAGAATCTGGGAATCTTTATTATATTTGCTGTCTCCCTTTTCTCCTTTCCAGTTCTGTTTTCTTGCCATTTACCATTTGCATTCTGTCCCCATTAACTCATTGAAATTCTTCTAGAATCCAGTGATGCCCTGAAAAGTCAAGCTACTGAGTCTTTTTCAGGCCATGTGGAGTGTTTTGTGCAACCTCTGTGGGAACGCTCAATGATTTTCCCCTCCCAGCATTCACATCTTTCTGTAATCCCCTCCCTTGGGTGTAGGTAAGACCTGTAACTGGCTTCCAACCAATGGAATATAGCAAGGGTGATGAGATATCACTCCCACGATTATGTTGCCACATATAAGATTCCATTTTGGCAGACTGCAGTGAGAGTCTCCTTGCTGACTTGATAAAGAAGTCATATTGAGGAAGCCCATGTAACAAGGAACTGTGGGTTTCTTCTAGGACCTGAAAGTGGCCCCCAGCCAATAGCTAGCAGAAGGTGGGACCCTTCAGTCATGTAGACACAAGGAATTAATACTAATAAACACAATGACCTTGGAAGTGACTCTTACCCAATCAACCTCCAAAAGAGAACACAGTCATACCAACACCTTGGTTGCAGCATCATGGAATCCTGGGCAGAAGACCCAGTTAGGCAGTACCCAGACTCCTGAGTCATGGAAATTGTGAGATAACGACCAATGTTTTAAGCTTCTAAGTTTTGATAATGTATGCAATAATAGAAAATTATTGCATTGTACATGAGTTAAGTAACATTGCAATTGTTTACCATTTTCACCCTCAAGAAAATTTCTCCACTCTTTTTCTTTTATGACAATTTCTACCTGATTTTACTGCTTATTCTGCAAAAATTTACTTCTAGTCTGGTGTATGGGCTATTCTCTTCCTACATTACTCTCAGCATTAATATTCCTAGGGTTCTGCTCCCTTCCTGTCTTTGCTGCATATGCACCTGGTGGTGATTTCCAGATTTGCATTTGTAACTCTAATCTCTTGCAAGCCAAAGATACATATTTGTGATTTCTTAATAAACCTGAAAATTCAACGTAAAGATATCTAAACCTTGATATTCCTCCTGTACAACCTAGAAATTCTGTATTAGCACTCATCCCCTCCCCCAGGCCAAAATTCCATAATCCATCTACTCTAGATCACTTTCTCTCTCTAACACACCACATCCAAAAATTTTGATTACCCTTGTGTTAGTTGATTTTTACTTATGAATATCTTTATATCTTTTCTTCCTCTATTTCCACTGACAGTACCCTGAAGTGGAAAGTCACTATTTCCTGGACTATTTCAACAGTATCATAACAAGTCACAACATTCTAGCTTGTTTCCATTCATTGGTCAGTGCGATATTTTTTGAGCACATGTCATGTGATATGGTCAGTGCTGGAAGTAGGTGTAGAACACCGAGAAAGATACACCTAATCATGACCTGATGGTGCTCATGTCTCCGCCATCCAGAGAAACTTACTGCTCATCATGGAACTACAGTCTGACGTCTAAGCAGTGCCACCCAAAGTTCTGGTTCGCAAAGGGAGGAGGACTTTGAGTCAGAATGAAAAGCCATGCACTGCTATCTTCTTCAAAAAAGCATATGTTTTTAGATGTCAGGTGAGCTAAATAGTGCACTTAATGAAGCAGTTGGTTTACTTTCTGAAGCAAGGTTCTTTTTACATTTTTTTTTTTTAGGTATGTATGGTCTTGCTATGTTGCCCAGGCTGTTCTCAAACTCCTGGCCTCAAGTGATCCTCTTGCTTTGGCCTCCCAAATGGCTGGGATTACAGATGTGAGTTACTGCACCGAGCCTTGGAGCTAGGTTCTTATCCTGCCTGGGACCAGAACAAGCAGTTTGTAGACTCTCAGGGATTCCAGAGACAGCACTTGGGTAGGATGGCTTCAGTGCGCCCACACCCAATTGTTATTAAAATGATTTCTGTAAAAATGGGTCAGGTTATAATACTTTTGTCTGTAAATTAATTCAATGGCTGTCTTTCACTTATTACATAAACTCCTTTCATTAGCACAAAAAGCCTTAATAAACTAGCCCTTGCCTGCCTCACTGTTCCTAATCTTGTACATTTTATTATGCTCCAAGCACGCTGAGCAATTTGTATTTTTTTGACCTTGACATTTTCTCTTCATTGCATTGCAAGTTATTCCTTCTATCTAAGATGTCTCCCACTTTCTTGTTTCCTTGCTAAATGCTACCTCATTCTTCAAGACTCAGGCCAGGTGCTAAGATTCCTATGAACTGAAATCTGCCTCATAATATTTTGCACACACCTCTCTTTTAGATTTCATGCTATTTTTGAGGATAATTGTCATCACTCATTAATTGAGTTCTTTAAAGGCAATGATTTTGTCTTCACCATCCATGTATGCCCAGAGCATAGCACAATTCCTGGAGCTGGAAATATAAATGTAAGTCAAACCAAATGAGTTTTCATCTCAGGATCTCCATTCTGGAGCTATCGTTTTTTCTAAATGCCCAGTGCTCTCATCTGGCAGTTAACAACAAAACATTCCTTATATGTTTGTCTTGAGAGATTTGTCTATTTGAGATAGTATATTCATATAATAATAATAAGAAGAAGAAGAATAGTAAACCTAATGATTAAAACTGCAACATTGCAGCCTACTGTTGGGCATGACCTTTTTTGGTTGATGGAATCTCGTAGACTACACAGGCCATTGATTCAAATCTACAAGGCCTTTCATTCCCCTAGGGAAAGTTTTCTTGTGTGATTGAAAAAGAGTGAAAAGAAAGGAAAAATAACAGATTTGGAGCAGAGGTAAAGACTAATTTGTTTATTTTGCTTGTTTATTTGAGACACTGTTTTCATGTTTTCTCCATTCACATCAGTAGAAGTTGAAGAGTTTGAACTTCCCCAGAGTAGACAACACTTCTGATGAGGAGGCAGTTCCATAATGGGAGATGTTTCTTTTTTCTTTTTTTTTTTGAGTTGGAGTCTCACTCTTTTGCCCAGGCTGGGGTGCAGTGGCACAAACACTCACGGCCACCCCAGTGTTGACCTTCTGGGCTCCAGCGATCCATCCGCCTCAGCCTTCCAAGTAGCCAGAACTACAGACGCATGCTACCACACCCAGCTATGTTTTGTTTTATTATAGAGACAAGGTCTCCCCAAGTTGCCCGGGCTGGTTTCGAACCGGCGGGCTCAGGCAATCCACTCGCCTCGGCCTCCCAAATCGCTGGGATTACAGACTGAGCCACCGAGCCCAGTCAATGGGAGATGTTTCTTCCTCTCTTGGTTTGTGAGAATTACTGCTCATGGGATTTCTTCTCATTAATAACAAACTAAACCCTGTTGCACCTATTGTGACCACACCTATTCCTTCTCAAGCTAATGTGAGAAAGTCTACTATTTTGTAACTATTCTACTATAATCATTATCCAATTCCTCTTTTGGCACTGCAGAACTTTCATGGTTCTCACACATAATGTCGCATCCTAGCAGTCAGAATAAACTGCTTTCTTTCAATAGTTAGTCCAAGTAGAAACAGAATAAATACATTATTTTAAAATAATATGTTGCAGACTATTTGTTAGTAGTTTATTTTTACTGATTTTGATTATCTTTGCATACCCTTAAACAGCTAGGCAACTGAAGAAATTTGATGGGAAAAATTCGTCAACCTAAAATTCTTTTATTCAATAGAATCACAACGGGATACTTTAGAATACTTGGTTTTAAAATTAAAAAAATGAAATAAGAATGACAATCAATACTAGATTTTTTTAACATTTGTGAAATTTAAAGGATTTTCACCATCACAATGTTTGCTTTTGCCAATTGATCCACACATCTCTTATTCATGAACTAACTTATAATACAATTTTGTAAAAGAAAATAGTACTATGACAGTGAACTAAAGCAAAAGGATACCTTTCTTCTGTTCAAGATTAAGTTCATTTGAAAGGATAGAATTTGTGGCCACATATTTTATGATCATTTACATAAAATGTCTGGAACATGCAAATTAATAGAGACAGAAAATAGGTTAGTGCTTGTGTGGAGCCTAGGGGAGAAGAAATTGAGGAGTGATTGTTAATGGATAGGGTGTGTCTGGGGTGATGAGATTATTCTGGAATTAGATTGTGGTGGTGGTCACATAACTCTGTGAAAGTACTAAAACCAGTGAATTGCACACTTTAAAAGATTGAATTTAATGGTGTGTGAATTATATCTCCATAAACAATAATATATAAAGATGATGTTATCTATTTCTATTTCAATGTGCTTTTGTATTGAAAGCACAGTAGTTTTTTTTCTGACTATGCCCACAGTTTTCAGGCCAGAAACATTTATTTCCTTTAAAAATTGGCAACATATCTTGAATTCATAGAGTATCCAATTTAGAAGCTCTTTATTGACAAATACTTTAATTTTTCAGAAAGATATTTATTCCTGGGTAAATTTGCTAGGATTTTAACCAACCAATGGCATGTCCTCACCCAGCTCTCTGACCCTCCCTGCGGCTGCTTGTGCCACCCTGGCTGATGCCAGGACGGAGCAATGGCGTCTGGTGAGGTCCTGAGTAACACTAGCATAGGCTCAGATCACCCTCCAAGGGTAACATAATAAGTTCACATGTTATCCTTGGTGTTCCATCTGTTGCTCATGCAGTGCCTGCCGCTAGAGAAGGAAAGTTCTTCACTCAGAGTCTCTACCTCAGTTCCTGCATGACTTTCCTCAGTCTTAACAATAATAAATAAATATTATTCAAGGAAACATACCAACCAACAAAGCTCCATTGGACACTCTTTCTACTCTGCTAGTTTTGCGTGATTTGCCACCTACAAAATGTGAGCAGACAATTCTGGTACAAATCAGATCTTCTCAGAGTCCACGTATATGGATAACAATGATTATTTTTTTACATTGAAAAGGTTTTTAAGCCCAAACTAACTGCACAGCTCAGTTATTTGTAGCATTTCTCTAATCAATAAGCTTCTGTTGAATCATTTTGACTTTTTCTTTAGAATATTCATTAACAAGGGGGTATCTACATTTACGTACTAGTTTTGAGATCAATTTATTAAAAGGTGTGATGAGTAGCCGGGTAATACCCCATAAGTGGCTTACAAGTCTAGCGGGTTTTTGTTGTTGGACAGAAGTGAGCACGGCCAGCAATGACATATTCACCTTGGCTCTCCTCAAAAGGCAGCATAAAAAAATCAGTAAGTCTATTTTTACTGTTATGAATAATATCTTAATTATAAATTGTTTAAAACCCATTGTATGAAAACTCGAAAAATCCCATATTTAATAACTAAGTCAGACATTTGAAATATCAGCTGCAAAATATTTTTAGAAAATGATAAAAAAGATAGCTTAAGCATTAGTATGTTCCTACTATTAGATAAGATATTTTTGGTTTCCTATTCATTTGAATTTAAAAAGAGACTTTAAAATAAATATAAAAGATTCACACATCAAGTTCTTGCTACTATAATAAAATCAGTTCCTTTTTATAGGGAAACTGATAAGGCTTTTGCTAGACTGACTATACCTGCTGTCTTAGTGAATTATATTTCAGTTCAGTACTCTTTATAAATTGCAGGAAAAAAATAGATATTTTATCATAATCTGTACCAGCTATAGCTATTAGCTTTTATGTAAACCTGGATCCAGAACTTAGCATATATTTAGTTTGATGAAAAAATGTAAAAAAAAAAAAAAGATAAGAAAAGAAAAAGAAATGTAAATTTACTGTGCGAAAGACAATTATTCTTTTATTTTTATAATGTATTCAGATTCTGTATGATTAAGAAACTAATTTTAGATGAATTCTTATGAGAGAAAAGGCACCTGCAAAGCTTCTTAAATTAGTAAAAATCCTAAAATATGCAACTTCTTTCTTTAATACAGAATTTGTTAGACTTATTTGCATGTTAATATCCAATGATGCTCTTAATCAACACTTGCATACTCTTTTCATTTGTAAACAACTTTGCTCTGCTTATAGTTATCTCTGAATTAAATTTTCAAATATTCTATAGAGACACAACGACCATTCTCCTGTTGTTTGTTGATTTATTTAGGTTAAACATGAATCAATCTGTTCTAACAGGGAAAAGACTTTCATTTGTTTTCAGAAGCAGAGTGCCAGAAGAACTTGGGCCACCAGACCAGTGTTTCCTAAGGTGTGGCCCAGGAGATGCTATGAAGGTGTTTCTTAGGAGAAAAGATTTGGAGGTCAGCTCTGCTGGGAGCAGCGAAAGAGCAAATCAGATGCACTTCACAGAGGATTCAGAGGGCAAAGGGGGTGTCATGCAGGAAGGACAGTAGTAGCTCAGACTCTTCTCTGAGATAATGGGGCGTGTCATGTGTTCGTTTCAGAAATAGTAGTTTTGATTTTAGTAGCATAATAATTGTAGGAATTAATTTTTATTCATTGTATTATTATTCTTTTAAAAAAAAACTTAGAGTTGTGGGGTGTCTATGAGGATTTACTCCATCAGGAAGGCAGTTGTGTGCAGGTGAGATTTGGGCTTCTGGTGAGCCATATCTCCCCCTGGGAATGGACTACATACCCAGTGGGTGGCTGTGTGCCAGTACTTTGTCTCCCTTCCTCCTCCCTCCCTCCTTCCTTTAGCCGTGTCCAGCGGTTAAAGGGAATATGGTACATATACACAATGAATGTCATCAAGAAGAACAAAACCTCATCCTCTATACAGTCATCAAAGAAGAACAAAATCTCGTCCTTCGCAGCAATATAGATGCAGCCGGAGACCATCATTCTAAGTGAACTATCACAGAAACAAATAAAAAAGACTGAATACCGCATGTTCTCCCTTAAAAGCAGGCCCTGACCACTGGTCACACAGGCACAAAGGTGGAAACAACAGATGCTGGGACATTTTTGACAACAGTCTCTCATTCACTACTCTTTTCTCAGTGCCTACTGTTTGGAGCATATCAGATGCTCAGTAAATATTTGTGGAATTAATAATATCTATTTTAAACAATTTACATTTTTAAAAGACTGAATTTATCTTTGGTGCTTCATTATTTAAATGTCATGCAATTATTTGATAGAGAACCACTTTAAGAATTCCCTATGCTAGAAGTGTTGGGCAGAAGTCCACATTTCTTTGTGAGCTCTTTTTTCTTGTTTATCTAGTGGTTCTATAAGTGGTTTCAAGATTACTAAAGCTCACATAAAAAATAGGTTGACTTACAGTTATTCACGTGTTTCTTGAATTGGGGGACTAATATTACTAAAACTTGTGTTGTTCTGATGTATTTTTAACCTACACTTAAAAAAACAAAAAACAGCCAGGCTCGGTGGCTCAGCCTGTAATCCCGCGCCTTGGGAGGCTGAGGTGAGTGGATTGTCTGAGCCCAAGGGTTCGAGACCTGCCTGGGCAACTTGGTGAAACCTCATCTCTACAATAAATCAAAAAGTAGCCAGGTGTGGTAGCGCGAGCCTGTAGTTTCAGCTACTTGAAAGGCTGAGGTGGAAGGATCGCCAGAGCCCAGCAGGTCGAGGCTGCAGTGGCCAGAAGCGGCCACTGCACTCCAGTCTGGGCGACAGAGTGAGACTCCAGCTCAAAAAAACAAAAACAAAAACAAAAAACAAACAAACAAAAAAACAATTAAAAAACCCCACAAAACTATTTTTACCACTCCAGTATCTACTTTTATTTATGTCCATGGGAAACAAAAGGGACTCAAAGCTCACTTTCTGCCATTGTATCTTTTCACCTTTTAGAACTATTGGATAAAATAATTTTCTATTAATTTAAAATTCAATGATTGGTTAACCCTTTTAAAGACAATTCAGGTTGCAGAAATGTATTAGAGATGTACGCAGTTACCTCACATTTGATACTGGTTGTGTTCAAATGGCCAACTCATTTTGGGTTATATCAGGTTCATTGGTGCTAATTATGCTGACTTTTGATATTTTCTAATTCAGCCTTTGTTCACACTTTTATGTACCTCTAGTTGGTGGAGTCAAATCTGCATGCGAGAATGAGCTGCAAGGGATTCTGGAAAATGTGACTTCAAACTTCCTATCTTTCTAAATAGAAGAAGTTTGGAATAGAGTTCCAGAAAGCCAATTCTGTCATCAAACTCATGTGTCATTTATTGATTGTGTTCAAAGCAAGATGAATGGACAAGACCTGGTGATATCTTGCCTATCCTTTGTCTTTTCCTGATGCCACACCACTCTTCCCAGCAGATTTCTGCTTATTACCTGCTATTCGTAATGATCTCACTGGGCCACATCTAGATGCTGGGGAGGGAGGCAGAGGGCAGGAGCACTGAAATGCTTTCTTTTTCTTTTTTTGAGTTGAGGTTTCACTGTTGCCCAGGGTGACAAGATCACAGCTCACCACAGCCTCGACCTCCAGGGCTCAGGATGCACACCACCAAGCCAGGTTGATTTTTTAATGTTTTTTTGTAGAGACAAGATTTCCCTATGTTGCTGAAGCTGTTTTCAAATTCCTGGACTCAGCAATCCTTCTCCCTCAGCCTCCCAAAATGCTGACATTACAGGCATGAGCCACTGTGCCTGGCTTGAAGTGCTTTAATCAGCCAGGTGTCACTCAAGAGTCAAAGTCATAAAAGATACTTTCAAAGATCCATGTTTTTGGAGACTATGCACTGTTGTTGAAAGAAGAACATTTAATAACAAAATCAGTCATCAAGGAGATGAATGAAGATGTTAAGATTAAAGTGGTAAGCATGGAATCCAGTACTGAAGAAACATATGGAGAAGGAAATAAATGGTATAAATAATATAACACCACATCAACTTAGTCTGCAATAGGAAAGGGAAGAGGAGTGAAAGAGAGGAGTGTATTAATGTTTATGTCTATTAATATTTGTGTCGATGATGATGAAAAATCAATAGGCTCACCAAAAGCTGATAACTGATAGAAGTTTAAGAGCATAAATGAGTCTCTTTTTTAAAAAAAAGCAAATTATAATAACATAATCAATTATATTATTGCTATAGGGAAAATGAAAAGAAAAGAAGAGAAATAATAATTTGTAGTGCTTAAATGTCCTCATCTGGAAAATAAAGAAACATAGAGATTAATATATCTTTATTTTTTACTATTGTTCATCAGTGTCCACTGCCTAATTTTTTAAGCATAGCAAACAATTTGATTTTTTTTAAATTTAAGATGGAAGAAACCCAGACTACAATTTTTCTAAACACAAAGAATGAAACACACACACACACATGCGCACACACACACACATACACACAGACATACACACACCAAATTAAAAACAGAGATGATGGAGAAAAATTTTTAAAAATAGAAGAATCATTCAAAAGAAAACAGAAAAGAAAATACAAGGAAGATGATAAAACTGAGATCAAACTTGCTTCTCATATCAGTTATTGTAAATGACAGAAGAGATACGAGAGCCCACAGCCCAATCCTTGAAAAAGACATTTGCTTAGAGTGTAGTGTATAATTGGTGCAACTGAAGGAAAATTGTTCTGCCTTTACCAAAAAAACAGAAACCAAACATATATACACAAAGCAATGCATTCCATAATATACTTGTAAATAAATAATGGACATAAAAGGAAAAGAATGAATGAATAGATAAATGTGTTAAAAAATAACTCAGGGATAATAAGATTATTCATGCAAGGTTGAATTCAAGGCAAAAACGTTAAAAAATAAAAAGGGGCATTTTATAATGATTAATGTTCAATATTAGATAAAGGCTTACAACTAGCCCAAATCCAGTGCCATCAATATTGCACCAATTATACACTACACTCTAAGCAAATGTCTTTTTCAAGAGTTGGGCTGTGGGCTCTTGTATCTGTGAGATTTTGTTTTAATGACTGCACAGGATGAGGGAGACAGAAGACCGGAGACATAGCCTAGGGCCACCTGAGGTTGGAAATCTAATCAAAACCCCCTGAATAGAAGTGGTCCTAAGGAGTTATCACACCTTCTGCACAGGAAAGCAAAACAAAAAACAAAAAACAAAAAACCCAATCAAACAAAGCAAAACAACAACAACAACAACAACAACAGCTAAACCAAAGAGGAGAGAAAGGGAATTTACCTGGAATCACTTCCACACTGAGTGACCACACACTTCGTCTTCCAAACTCGGACACTAATGAAGGGAAAGATTCACGTTTTATTATTGTGCTACAACAGAAGGCTGGGGAAGATAGTCATTCTCAGAGAAAGGAAACAAAAATCCCCTCAAGACTTGAAACCCCAATCCAGTTTTCAACAAGAATTCACATTACCTACATGTCTGTGAAATACCTGTACAAGCGATTTAACTTCATGTCATCTCAGGGAGGTGGTGAACCTAGAAGTCTGGCAAAACAAGGACGATTCCTCTCTGAGAAACCACAATTTTTAAAAAAGGCCTGAAAGGATCGTCACCAAAAAAAGTTGAATATGAGCTTATAAACAAATATCAGAAAACACGCAAGGAATCAAATACATTTTGAATGAAAACAACAGAAAAACTCAACTGTAGAATAAGACACTTGTTCTAACAGTTAAAATAATTCCATGAACTGCAAGGCAAAGAGCTAAGCGAAAAGCTTCAAAGTCCTTAACTAACACATAACTTTAAGAATTGATTATTAGAATAGCAGCAATTGAATAATTAGCTTAATTACAAGGTCAGACAAAATATATAAAATAAGAACAGTAAAGGAATACAAAACAAGTGAAAATAGTTAAATGTGACTACATTGCTAATCTCTAAGGTAATAACTTGCAAATTGGAGGAAAAGATGATTACCTAGAAAAAGATTATGTGTCAAAAGTTGATCTTAGAAAATATTTAAAATCTAAAAAAAGACTACCAAAACACTTTTGGGAGAATAGACTAGTAGCTTTCTTTTAGAAATAAATTAGTACAGTATAACATATTAATATATCAAAGGAGAAAAAGCAACATCTTTATAAAAGCTGCAAATCTAATTGGTAATATTCTACATCATGGCTTCTAAAAGTTATTAATACATTAAGAATTTACAAGAGCATATCTCAAATCAAAACCAAGCATAATGATTAATGGTAAAAGATAAAAAGCATTTTTATTAAAGTCAGAAAATAACCAAGAACATCAGTTGTAATCTTTATCATTGTTCAGAACAACTAGCTACGTCATTTATAGAAGAGGGTGAAAAAAGTACAATAAAATGTTAAAGCAGTACACACAGTATCATTGGAAAGCAATTAGAAAAATCCAAGAGAATGAACTGAACATATTAGTTGAAATGAGTGTATGAGGAAGCTTAAGCTGACGGGTTAAAAATTAATAGATACAATCAATAGCTTGCAAAGATACCTAAAACATCCATTTAGAAATATAATAGTTTGGAAGACTTAATTTTCAAAAGCAACAGGAAAAATAGAAGAGCAGGAGAAAACACTTTTTCTTCTCACTCGGACTTGGGCTATAAGTAATTTTAACGGCTCCTCCCTGCCCCCACTGAACAGAAATTTGCAATTCTAGGCTGCTCACATTGCAAAGTTCCCTGTTCTCTTCCATCCCAGAGTCAAACTCTGCCTGTGAATGTGTCTTTGGTTAGATCAATGAGTTCATGTGTCTGTCAAAAGATTGTGTACACATGTTCATAGAATCTTTATTTGTGATCCCCGCAAACTGAAAATAAGTCCAGCATGCACCCACCGGAGAATGGACAAACAATCGTGGGATGTGCATACCATGGAACACGCCACAGTAATGGGAAGGAAAAGGAAATCGTCATCACTATGTGCCCCATGGCCGAATCTCAACAATCGGGATGAAAGGAACATGTAGGACAGTACACTACACAATTTCATGTCATAGTATAGATCAGGCTCAGGCAAAACCAACATGGATATAGAACAGTGATTGCTGTCAGCGTCCAGATAGTAACTAGGAGGGAGAACTGCGAAGCCTACTAGCTGCTGGAAATGATTTATATCTTAATCTGGGCGATAGCTATACGCACAAACACATAAAAACATGCGCACACCTACATGCATATACGTGCATGCACATATATACACACACAAACATATGCATCTACATATACACGCATATATACACACATATACATCCACATATATACGTGCATATACAGACTTGTATGCACAGACATATATACACACACACAACTCAATATATATTAGGTTTAACACATAAGAATCCATGGGTGCTTCCTCAGTTTCTGTTTCTTCAACCTACATCTGGTCCACAAAAGCTCCCACCACTTTTGCACCCATTCCCACTGAGCTGCAGATAAAAGATGTGGGGTGTTTGAGCTTTGATCCTCGGAACTTGTATTTTGCTGGTTCTTCCTGAAATCGTGTGGGAAACACTTCTGTTTTTTTCTTTTGGTTTGGGGATGCGTTTAACTGTCTCCTATGTGCAATGAAGATTGGATGGGAAGCTTATGCCTCTGCTTCTTGCTGTCCTTGTTGCTTTTTTTATGATTCCTGCAATCCTATGGGGAAGTGTCAGTGCTGCCCCATACAGCTCCATTCTATATGGGTGACTAATGGGAATTTACTGCAAGATATAGAGGTACCATTGTAAATCAGTGGCAAAGAGATAGATTTTTCAATAAAGTGGTCTTGAGATAAAAATGAAGCCAGATTTTTATCTCATCTCTTGCTCCAAAATAAACTGTGAATGGATACACATTCTTAGTGTACTGCATAGATTCTCAAAGCACTGGGCAATCATTAACAAGGATATATATAGATATTTGAAAGGAAAATCTTTTTGTTAAGGCCAATACAAACTCTAGAATTCATAAAACAGATTCTGATAAATTTTACTGCCTGAAACTTAAAATTACAATATGACAGACACAAATTAAAGCCAAAAGATTCACGTTAACCTTCATAAAGTATCTGCAACATGTGACAAGTTATTAATTTCCTTAGTAGCTAATTAGCTTTTATGAATCAGTAAGCGAAAGACCAACAACCCAGTACATATTTGGATAGTGTATAAAAAACTTTTTATAGGCAAATAAATGGCATTAAGCCTTAAGACTTAAAAACATTTGAAGATATTGTCAATTATAGTTATTAAATTTATAATTACTGAAATGCAAATAAAATGACGGTCATAACAATTTCCAGCTATAAAATAAAGTTCGATAATTCATAGTATTACTAAAGTTGAATGCAACAGACACTTAAATGCTGTTTGTAGGAGTATAAATTTTGCCAGGTCTTTAGCAGGAACCTGGCAAAATTTGTCAAAGTTCAAAATATCCCTTCCATTTCACGTTTAGAAATTGAAGCTAAAATATAATCACAAAGATGCCCAAACATGCGTATATAAGGATGTTCATTACAACCTTGTTTATAATTGGGAAGACTGGAAGTGACCTAAGTACCTATCAATGCAAAACATAATTCTATAATTTTATTGTGCCTCCACAAAAGAGAATGTCATGCGCATAGTTTTTTTTTTAAAGTAAAGCTGCACATGCTTATATGAAAAGCTATCCCAGATGGATTATAAATGCAAGGCATAGACTTGTATATAGTAAATAAAGTCGGATATATATATATATACACACACACACACACACACACACACATATAGAGAGAGAACCATTAAAAAAAAAAACAAGATGCATTATTTAAAAAGTCATATGATGGAGGCATATATGTGTGGAAAGTTTTTGGAAGAATGATTTTGAGAATTGAAATGAGATCTGTGCTACAAGGAGAATCCCCTCTCTCCCTCCCTCTCTTCCTTCCTCTACACCTACTTTGAGACCTCCACCTCCTTCTCTGGATTTTCTGTCTAGCTCCACCTCTGGGGGACATCCCTGAAGGTATACAGTGTACTGTCTTTCATGTTCCACTCATCCCTATTGCTGTGAGATTCAGTCATGGCGCAAGTAGCGATCACTATTTTCTATTCTTTCCCATTGCTGTGGAGTGCCCCATTGTATGCACTCCCCACAATTGTTTTCTCCATTCTCCAGTGGGGGCACACTTGGCTTGTTTCGAGTTTGTGGCTACCACAAATAAGGTTGCTATGAACATTTGTACGCAATCTTTTGATAGACACATGAACTCAATGATCTACCCAAAGCCACATTTACAAGCAGAGTTTGTCTCTGGGATGGAAGTTAACAGAGAACTTTGCAGTGTGAGCACCCCTAGAGCTATAAATTGCTGTTGTCTAAACGGGTGGGGGCAGGGCGGGGCAGTTAAAATCAGCCCAAGCCTGAGTGAGAAGAAAAAGTGTCTCCTCCTGCTCCTCTGTTGTTTGTGTTGCTTCTAGAAGTTGTCTTCCAATCCAACCATAGTCTTTCCTCTCACTGTATATGCCATAACATATGGTTTTTATCTTCCCGGTTCCGTTCCCTAAAATGTGCCAACTCTTTTCTTTGTTAGCAATCATATGATTTACAAGAGACATGCTTTGATGTTGAAGATTATTGTTTCTATCATGTATTTCATCAGAGCACTTTGAAAATCTTCAGCTCAAAATTTGACTCTCTGATCTGTACTTGCTACCCTTAAACCCTAAATTTATCTGCATTGGCAGAAGTGGGGGTTGAGAAAACAGAAAGTTAAAAGAAATATTGAAATTTATCAGGGATATACATACATTCTTTCAATGATAAGAAAGTGTATTTTATGTTACTTTTAAACATCCATTCAAAGTGAATCCAAGTTTTTAATTTACAAAATAAATCCTTAAATCATTGGATGAAAACAGGAACCATTAGAAAAAATTGTTCAAAAGGAAATTTGTTTTTGGACTCCCTCCTGATGTTTTTAAAGAAATATATTTTCATGAGTTTTCCTGGTAAACTCTGAAAATCCCAGCTCACGTCTCCTAATGGACAAGCAAAATTGCTTCTACTAAGATTTTTCATTTTCTTTTATTTGTAAAAAGGTACCCAGCAGAGCAAAGTAACATGACCATCATTGATATGACTAAAGAATAACATTAGTTTGATCTTGTGTATGTGGTAACTTTTGAATTGTATCTCAGCACTTTATGTCTTTAAAGTCAAATTTTGCTTCAGAACTTTGGCAATGCCTAGAATCTTATGAAGAATTATTTATTTGCACTTTAATCATACATCACTGCTTTTATTAAAATTACACATCCCATATTGTGGATAAATGCTCAGATTGTAATATACTATGCCTTTGTGCAGAACTGCACATTGAATACATATGTCTAACATGATGGACAAGAATACTTTCATATTTGGCTTTGACTTTTTTAAAATTTCATTCGTCTTCAAATATGATCTTAGGTCACTTTTTTCATTGAAAAAGTTAGAAACTTTCCTGTGCTTTATAATTCCGTTCCTCCCTCCAGACCTTCTGGATTCCCCTTTCTTTCCTGCCTCTTCCCCTAGGAGGTCTATTCGTATGGACTAAATTAAGTAAGTTCTATTGTCTTTAGGCTTATAGTTGGCTTATGTCAATGAGTGCTAATAGCAAGGGGCTACAAGAAGAAAAAAAGAAAAAGGTTAGGGAATATACTCCTCAGATTCTCTCCTGCTAGCTCCTGCAGGCTGGCTGGTGTATTCTCCCACCTGGATGTGGCTCGGTGGTGTCAGTTTTCTCTATTCCTCTCACTTCTCGAGAGCCCAGTAATTGCTTCTTCCTCTCCCAACTTCAGATTAAGGAGTAATGACTGTTTCTTGTTGGTTTCCTTAGATCCTGCACACACCTTTGTAAGTAGTTACCACCCTGCTTTCCTCAATTCCTCAGCTTGAATGTATTCTCAGTTTCCTTCTGGGACTCTGACTAATGCAATGCCGAGAATGAATTTGCAAACTCTAGAAAGATATGTCAGAAACAAAGAACTGAGTACCACATGTTCTCACTCATAAGCAAACCTTGAACAATTATCATAATACTTTAAGAAAGGAATTGACGGTAGTGGGAAACTGCCAGGGGAAGCATACCTCATCAACAAGCGTACCTGCAGAATGATCATTTGTATACCTAACCCTGAATTGTGCCCCACATTTTTAAAATAAAAAAAGAAAGAGAAAAAGATCTGTCAAAATAAGTTTTAAAGATCTTTTCTTTTTTTTTTTTTTTTTGAGTTGGAGTCTCACTCTGTCACCCAGACTGGAGTGCAGTGGCCGCTCCCGGCCACCGCAGCCTCGACATGCTGGGCTCCGGCAATCCTTCCGCCTCAGCCTTCCAAGTAGCTGGAACTACAGGTGCGCACTACCACGCCCGGCTAATTTTTTGATTTATTGTAGAGATGAGGTCTCGCCAAGTTGCCCAGGCGGCTCTCGAACCCGTGGGCTCAGGCAATCCACTCACCTCAGCCTCCCAAGGAGCGGGATTGCA
>CAUYQG010067888.1:0-10740 GCA_963574415.1 Tarsius wallacei
AGAGGTCAGGGAG
The DNA here is from genome assembly GCA_963574415.1 of Tarsius wallacei. Lineage (NCBI taxonomy): Eukaryota > Metazoa > Chordata > Mammalia > Primates > Tarsiidae > Tarsius > Tarsius wallacei. Next base: position 14 of record CAUYQG010067888.1, read on the forward strand.
ATGGAGAGGACACAACAAAGGTAGAAAGAAGGAGCAACCAGCAAGTAAGATGTGAATCCAGAGAGAGCAAGACCCAGAGGCCAAGCAAAGGAGAAATTCTTTCACCAGGCAATGGGCACATGGACTTCCCAGAAGAAGCAACTTGGAGAGTCATTTTTAGCAATTTTAACATTGACATGTGTTTCTCTCCTTTATTTGTGTGTGTGTGTGTGTGTGTGTGTGTGCAGGCGCGCACGCTCGTGCACTTTACATGGTCAAGGAAGTAAAAGTATTCACTGTTCACCAAGTAATTCACAAGCCACATTTTTTTTTTTGAGTTGGAGTCTTACTCTGTCATCCAGACTGGAGTGCAGTGGCCGCTCCTGGCCACCGCAGCCTCGATCTGCTGGGCTCCGGCGATCCTTCCGCCTCAGCCTTCCAAGTAGCTGGAACTACAGGCGAGCGCTACCTCGCCTGGCTAATTTTTTGATGTATTGTAGAGATGAGGTCTCGCCAAGTTGCCCAGGCGGGTCTCGAACCCACAGGCTCAGGCAATCCACTCACCTAAGCCTTCCAAAGCGCAGGATTACAGGCTGAGCCACCGAGCCCGGCTAACAAGCCACATTTTTAAAGAGTAAGGTAGAGTATAATTGAACACAAGTTCTCTGAGGAGTCGGGAAACTGAGTTCAAGTCCCGGGTTTGGACAAGGCAGGTGTCATCTCGTGCCTTGTACTCCTCTTCTGGACTCACAGTTTCGCTAGTCCTTCATGCAAAGAATGAAGAAATAGGAGTGCAGAATATCAAAGCTCCTAGCAGGCAGCACAGCGACTCGTCTATGATAAGTACTGAATAATGACTGAGTAAATGAATAAATAAATGTTCTCTGCAGTGTTAGTATTTTACTATTGACACTGCAGCCTATTCCCTTTCCCGTTAAGGAACACGGGCAGAACTGCGCTGAAATGGCACCAGCCACTGCAGCTCTTTTTCCTTTATTCCTAGTGGTCTGCCTATGGAGACATTTAATTATTTATACTGCCTTTAGGAAGTGCAACTGGGCTCTGCTGCTCTGGATGCGATTTCTGTTATTCTTCGTCTCAAAGCTATTTCTTATTTCCTCCAGCACGATGAAGGTGGTGAAATAAGTAACCACGCTTCCTTTTCCAAAGCCCTTGAAATGCTCGACTCAGCAGGAGTCAGACTCCTCCAGCATTTAATGAGAACTATGGAAGACCTAATTTCTTTTGTTGTCCTCGGTTTCCTTGACCTCCAATAATCAGATAAGGAGCCCCACAAGAGGACCAGTGGGTTATTTCAGTGGTTTCTCTCCAACACTTTTCTGTTCATGTGCGATCTGAGCATACCTATTTTTTTGTTGTTAGCTTTTTCTCAAAACTGGCTACACTGTAACATTCTTTTTCTTTTCTGCAGGAAAAGGGGGAAAAAGACAAATGCTAGGTCTGTTCTTGCTAGATAGGGCTGGGAATCTTTATTTTGGGACCTTCTTCTTTCCTCTTTCTTTGTTTCTTTCTGTCTTCCTCAGCATTCTGTTATTTCTTTTCATTTTTATTGTGTTTGTTTTTTTTACTCAGGATCTCATCCTGCTACACAAGATGGACAGTAGAACAATCATGGCTCTCTGCAGCCTCTACCTCCTGAGTTCAAGTGATTCTCCCACCTCAGCCTCCCAAGTAGCAGGGACTACAGGCACTTGCCATCACGCCTGGGTACATTTTAAAATTTTTTGTAGTGACAGAGTCTCGATATAGTGCCCAGGCTGGTCTTGAATTCCTCAAGCAATCCTTCCACTCAGCCTCCCAAAATGTTAGGATTACAGGCATGAACCACTGTGCTTGGCCTTGCTATTTCAGTTTCTTATTTTGTTCAAATGCTAATTTAAATTATGGAATGTGTTAAGGCATCAAAATTGATTAATAAATGTTTAATGCATGGTTTGGTGCTCGGCACAGCAAAGGTTAGAAACACATAGCCCCAGTATAGACCCTGTCGCGGAGGTACTTGTATTCCATTTTTAAAAATATGTCAGCATACCTGGTATTCAGTTGCAGTAACCGTGATTTAATTTTGAGAAATTCACCTAATATGTGTTGAGAGCCTGCTATGTGCAAAATTCTACATCAACACTAATAGTAAGTTAGTGTCAATAAAATAGCAAATAGTAAAATAAAGCAGCAAATAGTTGGTGCTCTGTGTTCATGGTTTAGTGGGAGAGATTTTAAGTATAAGTGTAAATCTGTTTGTAAAGCTGACAGACACCAGGGTAGATATGTAAAACAGCATGGGCATTGAGAGTAAAAACTCCTTTATCACAGTTAGATCTTGAGTTGGATATGAAGCAAGAACATAGCTTCAACCGGTAGGTATGTGTTTGTGAGCATTCAGGCATAGACGAGCTCGAAAAAAATACTAGTGGGGTAGCCACAAAGGAAAGTTTTTGAAAAGACAAACTATTTGGGGGCACTTGCTTTTATAGCGGATCACACTTTGGCAAAAGTCAGTAAAACCCAGAAAAGGCAACATTCAGGCTGAGCAGCGTGTCCAGGGGTAATCAAGAGTTGCTGTTTCCTGAGCAGTTAATGTGTGTTATTCTTATTGAAGACTAAGGAAAGAGATATGTGGAGTGTATGTGATTTAGCTAAGATCACATGGTTAATAAGTAGTTGAGGCAGAATTCAAGCACATTTACTTTTTTTGTAAAGTCTACACTTTTTTCACTAAAGTATATGTGATGGGATTAAATGCATGCAGCTTGATTAGCATGACTGATTTGGAGGGACAAAAAGAAAGACTAATATACCACTATACAACCCTGTCACTGGGCATGGTAGCTTACGCCTATAATCCCAGAACTTCGGGAGGCCGAGGCAAAAAGAATGCCTGAGCCCTGGGGTTCAAGACCAGCCTGGACAACATAACGAGACTCTGTCTCTACAATAAATCAAAAAATTAGCCAGATGTGGTGGCTCATGCTTGTGGTCCCAGCTACTTGGGAGGCTGAAGCAGAAGCATCACCTGAGCCAGCAGGTCGAGGCTGCAGTAGCTGTGATCATGCGACTACACTCCAACCTGGGTGACAGAGTGAGACTCTGACTCAAGAAACAAAAACAAACAAACAAACAACTCTATCTAAGCACAGCAAATATAACACTGAATTAACTGTCTAGCCAATTGAAGAACAAAATTTGTCAGTCTCCATCTCTCTCAGTATGCTACTCAACTATCCAGATTTCCAGTGAATGGGATTTTTGAAGAACTATACTATTTAGATCATTGAGATCTTGCTTTTATTGAGAAAACACTGATTTTAGGAGATCGAGAGTGTGTCATAAAAGGCGAGACAGGTTCCAGTCCAGCCCTCAATTCCACAAGTTCTTAGGACAGTTGGGGGATACAAAGGACGCCTCTGGTCAGGAAGCAGGCTGATCTGGAGCAGAATAAAATAAAAAAGATCTTCAACAACTGCTATAAATGCAACAACTATAGTGTTTGCAGTTCACAATGATTTGTCCTCTTCTGTGGAAGTATAGGTAGGGTATACTGACTTTCAGAAATGCAAGAATTAGGCTCAAAAGGCCAAACACTCAGCTGAAGTTTAGAGGCAGGAATTAATTCTTAAAAACAGGTGAGAGAAGAGGAATTCGGAAGATTAGAAAAACAAAATTTTCTTGCTTGATGAGGAATTCCTTAGTTGAAGAAAACAATTTCAAGAACTAGAAATGTCGAAATTGGGTAAAAATAGTGTAATAGCTTAAGGGGGATTGAATTCATTAGTATGTAAAAATTTGGCCCCTGAAATCTCCCTCCTAATTGGTAGTATTTGATAACAGAAGACCATATGTCCTTAGTTGCGAAGATAAGAGAAGAACAGGGGCCATACAAGGTCTGACACTAACCAAAAAAGTTTTTTTTTTCCTTAAGTATATTTTAGCCAAACTGATGTCAACATGTTTTTTCAAGATGAATGATTACTATTTTTCATAAACTCCATGCATGGGAATACCAATTTTGCCTCCAATATGTAAAGAGTTTAGAAGTTTCTCACTCTCATCATGATAATAAGAAAAGATTTTAAACTGTAAAAACTGACTTTCCTTGTACAGTACTCATCAGAGAACTGAGGTCAGAGGGCAAACTGCAATCTAAAATCTAGAGAGACAGGTGCAGTCTGAAAAATACAGCAACACTGAAGCTGAATCTGTGGAGGCATATCTGGTAGGAATATGGACACAGTAATTTTAACAAACTGCTGGAGGCTAACTGTGGACTAGCCTAAGAGTGAGAACCTTTGGGGGACCACAGTCTTCGTTCTTAGTTCCATGTCTTCATGAGCTCTACCTCAAGGCATCCTATCAGATTGTCAAAGTAAAGATGCGAGAAAGATCTTTCCTGGCTATGGCACAGAATGAGGAAGAATCAACATTGTGAAATACACTCAGAACGTTTTCCATAACAAAGGCCCACCCTCCAGAGGAAGAGATTTTGTAGACCATTTTTCCAGTTTGGGAAAGAGTATTTCTTTTGCTCCAACCTATTCTTGACTTCCTGTCTCCTGTATGAAGGGAAAAACTTAGTCAAAAAGGTATGGACATCAAGGAAATAAATTGGGAACACTGTAGCTGGAAAGAGAGGGGAGCAGAGGGGAAATATGGTCCCATTAGAGAAGCATGTAAGAAAGTCTCAATCCTAGCTGGGCTTGGTGGCTCAGCCTGTAATCCCAGCGCTTTGGGAGGCCTAGGTGAGTGGATTGCCTGAACCCGCGGGTTCAAGACCCACCTAGGCAACTTGGCAAGACCTCATCTCTACAATAAATCAAAAATTAGCTGGGCGTGGTAGCGCGTGCCTGTAGTTCCAGCTACTTGGAAGGCTGAGGCAGAAGGATCGCCGGAGCCCAGCAGGTCGAGGCTGCGGTGGCCGGGAGCGGCCACTGCACTCCAGTCTGGGTGACAGAGTGAGACTCCAACTCAAAAAAGAAAAAAGAAAATCTCAATCCTGAGACACAGACCCAATAAAAGACTGAACTTTGAGATTTAGAAATTATGGAGGCCACCCCTTTGGGTCCCGTCCCACTGTGGGAGCTTTTCTGTCCTCTCAATAAATCTTGCTTTCTCAAAACAAACAAACAAAAACTTACAGACAGCCCTAATGAAATAAAAAGAGCCCAGAAAAAATAATTAAAATTATGGAACTGTGGAACACTTTCTAAAAGTGATATATGCATAAGTAGAATATGCATATATCAGAAGAAAAGGAGAATCGAGCAGAAAAATATTTGAAATAATGGTATTCAAGAACTTTCCAAAATTTATGACAGACACTGCATCACAGATCCAAGGAGTTCCGAGAATGTCAAGCATGATAAATCCAAACACACACACACACACACACACACACACACACACACCATCACCACTGTCAATGAAAACACAAACATCTTAAGTACGAGAGGGGACCCAAAATTTGAATTATTTTTTGGAGGGCAGGCCCTTATAGTACAAGCTATTCCTCCAATAGGTTGGTGTTCTAGGAACCTATCAGCATCAGTTTACCAGCTACAGTTGTTGTGAGAGGCTATGTTTCTTTCAATGCATCTGCCCATTTAATGATGGGTGATTTACAAGTGCACCTCCCCACACCACACTGAGTGATTTCTACTCATCGGCACAGGGAACTTGCTTCAAGACCAATCACAATCTTATACATAAACCAAGCATGAGCAAATTTCAAAAGATCAAACTAGTGCCGTGCACCTTTGCAGATCACAGTGGAATAAAAATAAATATTGCCAACAGCAAGATCTCTCTGAAATGCACAGAGACATGTACTCTAATATGCTGTTGAACAACTTCTGGGTCAACATGGAAATCAAGACAGAAATAAAAAGATTCCAGAAAACAAAAATAGATCTTACCAGAATTTTTGGGATGCCATGGAACCACAATAAGAAGAAAATTTAAAGCACTGAATGAACAAATCAAGAAAACAGAAAGATCACAAGTAGACAGCCTAATGTCACACCTAAAGGAACTGGAAAGGCAACATCACCTAAATTCTAACTTCAGCAGAAGAATCCAGATCACTAAGATAAAATCAGTTAAAGGACATAGAAGATAAAATATCATAGAAAAAAATCAACAAGACCCAAAACTGATTCTTTGAAAAGATGAGATTGATGAACTCCTGACCAGACTGACTATAAAAAAAGAAGAAGAAGAAGAAGAAAGAGAGACAGAGAGAAAGAGAGAGAGAGAGAGAGAGAGAGAGAGAGAGAGAGAGAGAAAACCCTTATAAACACAATTAGCAAAGCAAAAAGCAAAGTAGCAATTGATCCTGAAGAAAGTCAAAAGATTATCAGAGATTACTACAAAAACCTGCTTGCAAATAAACTACAAAACCTAAAGGAAATGGAGCACTTCCTGACATAACACAACTACTTTAGGTTGAAACAAGATGAAATTGAAACTCTAAACAGACAATAACAATACAGGAAATGGACTCTGTCATAAGAAATCTAACTACCCCCCAAAAAACTCTGGACCTGGTTTCCTAGCTGAATTCTACAAGACATACAAGGAGGAGCTGTTACCACTATTACTGAAAGTATTCCAGGCTATCAAGAAAGATGGAGTGCTCCCCAACTCATTCTATGAGGCCAAAACCTGGCAAAGATCCAAAAAAGAAAGAGAATTATAGGCTAATCTCCTTGATGAACACAGATGCAAAAAAATCTAAGCAAGATTCTTGTCAATAGGATCCAACACATCTCAAGGATCATCCACTATGACCAAATGTGCTTCATTCCTGGGATGCAGGATTGGTTCAACATTCACCATATCATAAACATAATTCAGCACATCAACAGATGTAAAACCAAGAACTACATGATTATATCATTAAACGCAGAACAAACATTTGACAAGATCCGGCATTCCTTCTAGATAAAAACTCTTGAGGACCTAGGCATAGAAGGAGCATTCCTCAAAAAAGTAAGAGCCATCTATGATAAACCCACAGCCAATGTTTTACTCAATGGGCAAAATTAGAAGCATTCAACCTGAGAATGGAAACTAGACAAAGATGATCAGTCTCACTCCGCTTGTTCAACATAGTGTTGGAAGTCCTAGCTAGAGCAATCAGGCAAGTAAAGGAAATCAGGGGTATCCAAATAGAAAAAGAGGAAGTCAAGCTATCCCTCTTTGAGGATGATATGGCTATATATCATGAAAAAGCTAGGGAATCTGTCAAAAGCCTCCTTGCCCTAATACTTGACTTTTTGGTAAAGTCTCAAGGTACAAAATCAATGTGCGAAAGACAGTTGTATTTCTATACACCAGCAACAAGCAGAGTGCCAAATAAAAAGCACAGTCCCGTTCACAATAGTCACACAAAAAATGAAATATCTTGGCATATACCTAATCAGATAAGTGAAAGGGCTTTACAATGAGAGCTATAAAATGCAGCTCAATGAAATCAAGGATTACACAAAGAAATGGGAAAACATTCCATGTTCATGGATCAGAAGAATCAATATTTTCAAGATGTTCACACTATCCAAGGCAATCTATAGATCCAATACAATACCCATCAAATTCCAGCATCATTTTATATGACCTGGAAATGACAATACAGAAATTCATATGGAAGCAGAAGAGAGCAGAGATAGCCAAAACAATCCTCAGCAAAAGGAACAAAGCAGGAAGTATTGCGCTTCAGACATTAAACTTTACTACAAGGCTATAGTAACCAAAACAGCCAGGTACTGGTACAAGAATAGGCACATAGACCAATGAAACAGGACAAAGATTAAAGAAGTAAATTTTTGATCTCTCAACCAACTAATCTTTGACAAAAGCACCAATAATAACCACGAGGGAAAGAAGACCGTATTTAGCAAATGGTGCTGGGAAAATCAGCTGACCACACACAGAAGAATGAAACAGGACCCTACCTATCACCATATTCAAAAACCAACTTGAAATGGATCAAAGACCTAAATGTAAAACCTCAAACTATAAGAATACTAAAAGAAAATGTAGGAAACACTATTATGCCAATTGGAGTAGGCAACAAATTATTGACCAAACCCCCAAAAGTGAATGCCATAAGAGCTGAGATAGACAAGTGGGACCTCATCAAACTGAAAAGCTTTTCTTTTGCACAGCAAAAACAACAATAAAAAAAATCATCAAGAGAGTGAGGAGACAAACCACAGAATGGGAAAAAATATTTGCTAATGATATCTCTAACAAAGGTCTAACATCCAGGATCTGCAAGAAACTCAAACAAGCTAAAAATAAAAGGGCAAATAATCCTATTAAAAAGTGGACAAAAGACATGAATAGACACTTTTCAAAAGAAGAGATACAAGCAAAGCAGCCAATGGGTACATTAAAAGACGCTCAGCCTCAGTAATCATCAGAGAAATGCAGATCAGAACCACAATGAGGTACCATCTAACTCCAGTAAGGACAGCCATCATTAATAAATGAATAAATTTAAAAAAAACAGATTCTGGCATGGGTACAGAGAAAAGGAAACACTTCTACAGGGTCAGTGGGTGTGCAGGCTAGTTCAACCTCTATGGAAATTCCTAAAAGAACTAAAAGTTGACCTTCCATACAATCCCCCTCCTGGAAATATACCCAGAGTAATATAAAACATTCTAAAAAACAGATAACTGCACAACATGTATAGCTGCACTTTTCACAATAGCAAAAACATGGAACCAAACTTACTACTCATCAAAAGTGAACTGTATAAAAAAATATGTGGTACATATGCATGATAGAGTATTACACAGCCATAAATAAGAACAAAATCATGGATTTCACAGCAAATTGGATGAAGTTGGAGGCCATCATACGTAGTGATACAACACAGAAACAAAGAATTGAATACCACAAGTCTTCACTCATAAGTGGGACCTGAACATTAATCACATCAGCACAAGAGAGGAATCAGCCGTCACTGGACACTGCCAGGGGAGGGAAGGGGCACATAATAACACAAAGGGTACCTGGTCCTAAACCAGGGGAAGTGATGACCAGATGTAGGCCCTAACTTCACCTCCATGTAGCCTATTTGCGTAGCTAATCCTGACTTGTACCCTACGTCTCTGCAATTAAATAATTAAATTAAATTAAATTAAAACAACCATTCAACATAAAATGTATAATTTAAAAATGAGAGAATGATGCCATGCAATAACAGAGTTGGAAATTCCACTATGCAGTTGAGAAACTGGTTTCTCCTCCAATTAACTATTGAGCTAAAAAGAGTGATTGGAATCAACTACATTGAACCACTGGAACTTGATTGAACGTTTATAACCACAAGGGCAGTGCTCAGTGAAGGGAGAGGCTGCTGATCTTTTGTGAGTTGCATGCTAGGAACCACTACCATCCTTCACTTCTCAGATCCTTCAAAACTGTGGGTATAGCATCCCACATTTTGGAGTTGCTATCTGGTCCTAGGTAGGCAGGGGGGATCTTACCCTCTAAGAATTTTGGATTGTGTGTTTAGGTTGATCTGACAGTGCCCTGAGGAACCTGCCCAAATAATTGCCTTGGTTTTGACCCTCTGAACAGAAGCAACATGTTCAAGAAGCATTTTTAAGAAGATCTGAGGAGGGGGGACTTTTATAATGTTCTTTACCTTTCCGGAGGAGTCAGATATTTAAGGAATCACTTTTCATGTGGTCAGGTTACTGTCTGATGGCAAATATAATAGAACAGAAACTTCAGTGACCATGGGAAGAAATAGATATTTTGCAAAAATAGTTTAGAAAAGTCACATATCTAAATTCAACACTAAAGGTATAATATTCTTAGAATAAAACATAGGGAAAAATTTCGTGACCACAGATTTGGTAAATATATCTAAGTATTACTGTCAAAACTACAAGTAATAAAAATAAACAAATTAGACTTTATCACTTTTTTTTTAAATTTTGAGTACCATATTTTTTGCCCACTTTGCAATGGGGCTGTTTTTTTATTTTTTTCTTTTCAGTACGTTTGAGTTCCTTGTAGATCCTTGATGCTAGGTCTTTGTCAGACATGGAGTTGGCAAATATTTTTTCCCAGTCTGGGGTTGTCTCCCTGCTCTCTTGATGGTTTCTTTGGCTTTGCAGAAGCTTGTCAATTTAATGAGGTCCCACTTGTCTATCTTATCTCTTATGGCACGGGCACTTCGGGTTTTGATCAGGAATTGGTTGCCAGTTCCAACTTCCATAGGAGTGTTTCCTGCATTTTCTAAGGTTTTTATAGTTTAAGGTTTTACATTTTGGTCTCTGATCCATTTAGAGTTAATTTTTGTGTATGGGGATAGGTAGGGGTCCTGTTTTCGATCTTCTGCATGTGGTCAGCCAGTTTTCTCAGCACCATTTACTGAATAGGTTCTCCTCTCCCCAGTGGTTGGTGGTAGAGGCTTTGTCGAAGATGAGTTGGTTGAGAAATTTAGGTTTTGCTTCTGGAATCTCAATTCTATCCCATTGGTCTATATTCCTGTACTTGTACCACTACCAGGCTGTTTTGATTATTGTAGCTTTATAATAAAGTTCTAAAAATCGACCTTCCATATGACCCCTCAATCCCCCTACTGGGAATATACCCAGAAGAACTCAAATCACTCTATAAAAAAGATGCCTGCACACGTATGTTTATCGCAGTATTGTTCACAATAGCAAGAACATGGAAGCAACCATGCTGCCCATCAAAAGAGGACTGGA
>CAUYQG010067899.1:0-24249 GCA_963574415.1 Tarsius wallacei
CTACTTGGAAGGCTGAGGCGGAAGGATCGCCGGAGCCCAGCAGGTCGAGGCTGCGGTGGCCGGGAGCGGCCACTGCACTCCAGTCTGGGCGACAGAGTGAGACTCCAACTCAAAAAAAAAAATAAATAAAAAAAAATAAATAAAATATAAGGTCTAGGTTGGCTACGTACTGTTTAATATATCCTTGTACATTTTGTGTTTCCACATTAAATATATTTTTTTCTAATTATCTTCACTGACTTTCATCCTGTTTGTCTCTGACTACTTTGGTACTTTACCAAATTAAGAAATTTTTTTTTCAAATTATTAGTAAATAATATTGTTCCTGGGTCTTTTCCAGGACTTTCTCCAAATCAAAAAGTTAATCAATGACTTCTCCTGTGCTACTAAATAAATTACCACTTTCCAATTAAGACATAAGATGATTTAAACCGCATTAATGAATTGAACTGTTGGGTTCTTTTATAACTTCACATTCTGAACTAACAATATATTACTTTAAGAGAATCAGGAAGTTCCACTAAATAAAATGGCAAAGCTTAAATGTGAAAAAGTACTAAAAAAGTATAAGCACCACAATCTACGTATTTTTATCAAAAAAGCATTACTGATTTTAACACTAAATTGGGAAACTTTTAAATATCAACTTTTAAATATTACTTTTGCCCTGTTAAATATACCATAAAGTATGAGAAAAGTTAAAATTAAATGAAATATATTTTAAATCATACTATATACTATTACTACTTCAAATTTTTTTTTTTTTTGGTGTTGTTTTTATTTTTCAGGAAGTGACTAAAGTGCTGTTTTGAAGAATGGGCTGAAAACAAAAATACAAGAATTGCTTACTTATGAGCCATTTTGTGGTACAACAGGAAATAGTCTATGGCATTTCCAAGAAAATATGATGAAATATTTTTGTAATATATAAAATGTACTGATTAGCTATAAATGAAAAAAATCAGTTTTCTTCAAAATATAAATTTCTTTTGATTCCTTATTTTGCATATTCTTATTTCTCTTCAAAAAAACTTCTAGAAAATTCTCATTTGAAAGTAGATAAGGCACCTCTAGGTTATTGAGTCAACAAATTATCAAATCCTTTAAATAATTGAAAGAGTTTGTCTAGTCCTGGTTTAAACTTTTTAGATCAGATTGGAAGCATTTGAGTTTTGTTTTTTTTTTTATTTGTTGGGGGGTCTAGTTTTATCTATAAATTCATGAGGCTCTGATTTCCAACAAACCACTCTAATTTCTAAGGATCTTGGAAAGACAAAGTTGTTTTTGACCTCTGTCACACTAAGTTGCTATCTTTCAGATCCACAGCAATCTCAGGAATTCTAGACTGCCCTGTATTTCTGGTCTGCCAAATTCTGACCAATATTCTAAGAAGAGTTTTCTTGATGTCTCTGGAATGGGTTTTTGAACAAGTCAAACTTCTCTACTTACCCCTTTTTTCCACACAAAACTGTCAATACTAAGAGTGTGACCTCTGCCAACCCCAGGCAGCAACTGAACAGAACAACCTTATTTTCAAGAAGAGAAACTAGAGAATAAAAAAAGCCACAGATTAATGTAGCTAAGTTAAGCAAACACTCTAATACTATAAAAGTTGTACTTTTTTAACTCAGAAAAATAATAAAAAGGAATGCTTACTTTGGCAGAACTCCCAATAAAGGCATTGTAGCCATAGCTAGGGCAGGTAGAGTTGACACTCACAAAATTGACTTTCCACCGAGAGGCACTCAGCAAGTGTTTGGGACAGCTAGAAGAAATCAATGAAGCTCACACCTTTGTCTCCTGTATACCATCTCCCTGTATATTCACCTCAGATCATATTGTTAATCTTGCTTAGAAGAAGAATTATGAACATCAGCTAGTAAATCCTAATATCTTTGTATATAATTTGGCATTGTATTCAGTTTAACAAACATTTATCTTGAATTTTTTTCAGCGCCAGGCGTTCTAGTGAGTGTAGAGACTATAAGGCATTAGATGCTATACCTACCTGCCAACAGTTTACAGGATAGTTGGGGAAATAATGGAAACAGACCATTTCAATACATGTTCTCCATCTCTGAAAAAGAGACATATGGGGCTGAGGGGCACAGAAGAGGGGCACTCACCTGGGTGAGGGACACCCCATGAGGATGAGGGACAACTTCCAGAAGAAGATGCCTGAGATGAGTGTTGGGCAATAAAGCATGGGATTAAGGAAGGGTATCCCACAGAGAATAGGGTGTCAAGAGTGAAGGCTAGAACATCACCAGAAAGCAAGCTACTGGAAGGCAAGGCCTGTCCCTACCTTACTCAGTTTTTTTTTCCTATTGTCTAACAAAATGTCTAGCACTTGTGGACACTTATTCACTGTTTATTGGATGAATGAAGCATAGAGCATGGGAAACTCAATAAGAATGTGGATGCTATGGAAGCACCAAATATGACACGAGGAAAAGCAAGAGACAAGGCTTAGGGGAGGGCAAAAGTCTTTAGTTCATGAGTCTGAGGAGCTTGGATTTGTTCTGTATGTCCCAGGGATACAGTTTTAGCCAGATATTAAAATAGAAGTTTTGGCTAAGACAAAATATAAAGAGAAGAACCAAACAAAGATGTAACACTTTTCAAAGCAGATAGCCTAAAAGACTAGAAGATTAAAGGAGGATTTTTGAAGAGCAATTCTTTGGAGATGGCTGTGCTAGGAGGCCCCTTTTCAAAGGAGAGGTAAAGTACTAGCTTTTAAAAAAGGACTTTTATTATGTTCACGGAAAGCTTAATAGATGTTCCCTGGGGTTTGGGGCACATAATGGACTGGTGCCTGAGTCATGGCTGACAATCTAATCGGAGAGCTTCTGGTTGAAGCAGCTAGTGGCAGCCAAGTCTAGGGCTGCATTTTAGAAAGTAATGTCGTGTGTGTATGGGGGGTGGGGGGGAGACAGAGAGACAGAGACACAAAGACAGAAAGACAGAGATAGAAATAGAGACAGAGACTGAGAGAGACAGAAAGACAGAAAGAGACAGAATGGCAGAGACAGAGAGACAGAAACAGAGAAAGAGAGACAGAAGCGGGGGCAGAGAGAGAGAGCGCGCGCAAGCACCACACTTAAGTCTTGTTTAGGAGGGTATCCTAGAAGGGCAGTCAACTGCAGGGAAAGAAAACTGGGTGAAAGGAGACCACTGAATGCCTAAGAGCTATTTTAAAAGTTCAAGTGAACAGCTGGAATAGAAATAGTTACAATTTAAAAGGAACTGCAGTTGACAGGTTTCTAACAATGATGTCTTCAAAGGACACGTGAAATCCCCTTTATGAGGAAATTCGCCATGTCCAGAGAGCACTGATACTTGATCGTGCATTACTAAGTAATACAGCACTCTTATATTCCCCTCAGTTCCAAACCTGGTGACTGAGAAACCTCTGTTCCTAAGATGGGGAGAAGAGAGATCCAACATGACCAATTCATGCTAAGACTTAAAAATCAGGCTTTCTAAGGCAAACCTAGTTTACTTTCTAGTCCATGATATTTTCTAGCTGTTAGAAAACTGAATCTTAAAAACTGCAATTTCAGCATCTATAGAATGAATTCCTACATTTGGGTTCTTGGAGGAGATACAAAAATATTCTTCACAACAGAACACTGTGAAAGTCACAAAATTGTCCACCATCTGCAGTATTTTCTTACCTAAATTTTTAGTTCAGTCCACTGGAAATTTTTTTTTTTTTTTTTTTTAGTTGGAGTCTCACTCCGTCGCCCAGACTGGAGTGCAGTGGCCACTCCCGGCCACCGCAGCCTCGACCTGCTGGGCTCCGGCGATTCTTCCGCCTCAGCCTTCCAAGTAGCTGGAACTACAGGCGTGCGCTACCACGCACGGCTAATTTTTTGATTTATTGTAGAGATGAGGTCTCACCAAGTTGCCCAGGCAGGTCTCGAACCCGCGGGTTCAGGCAATCCACTCACCTCAGCCTCCCAAGGCGCGGAATTACAGGCTGAGCCACCGAGCCCGGCTACACTGGAAATTTTTTATGAAAAATTTTCTGTAGTTTTGTAATAAAGAAGTTTTCTAATACAAACCATGGGGCAGTAAAAAGAATTTCTAAAAATTTGCTTCTAAGCCACAGACTTTGCTAACAAATGTCTGATTTAACTGCTTTCTGGCTGTCTGCTTTTTTAAAATTTCCAGAATTATCGCAGTACAATGCTTATGTCAGATAAATTACAGTGCAATTACTACTTTTTAAAGTGGCTGAATTGTTGGAACCTGTGGACAACATGGCTTTACATATCTTTATTTCACACACTAGTTTCCCATTATGTTTTTTTGCTTTTAAATTATTTGCTTTTAAAGAATGTTTCTCTGAATATTACTGACTTAAAAATGTTTATTTAAATTCTTAAAATATTTTTTGTTGTAAGAAGTGGCTATTTAGCTGTTGAACAGTCATAAAATCCTTTGGTGTGTTAGTATTATTCTATCCAGGATTTGAAACATTGGTAAAATAAATATAATTCCATTTTGGTCAATGTCAAGAATAGAGAAAAGAAGGTAAGAGGAGTACCTTCTTGTATTTCTCATAATAAGTATGATGTTTATACCCTATACTACTGTCTCTACTCTTTCTAGGTTCCATCACTTTCTGATCATTGCAATGACTTCTAGGTGGCCCATTTGCTTTCACTTCTCCATTTTATCCCAAACAGTGCTATCTAAAGTACTTCCACTACTATTAATAACAACATTAATAATGAAATCAAGATTTACCACATGTTCACCAGATACTAGGCTGAGTGTTCTGTATGTACTCTTTTCTTACTATAACCCAATGAGGATACCTTATCCCTTTTTCTAAATGAAGAAACTTGAAATATAAAAAGATTAGGTAAAATGCCCAAGTTCACAGAGCTACTAGTGGTAAAGCTGGGATTCAAACCCAGACAGTCTAACTCCAGAACCCACGTTCCAATACTGAATTGTCTCCGACTTTCCCTCAAGCATGGGAAAGTGTTTTATTGTGAAGAGAGTTTTAATTCAAATTCCTGTTCAAATTCTAGGTTTATACTTCATCACCTCTATGCCCTCAGGCACATTCTTCGTTTTTCTTATTCTCAGCTTCTTCGACAATAAAATGTAGAAAATATCTACCTGTAGTGTGGTATTGTGGGGGGATCAATGGTATCACATATATGGCACGGAACTCAGTGCTTAACAGGTGGTAGACTTTCAGTTAATGACAGCCACTCCTGTCGTTTTTATTACCATAATGTTGCTTATATCGTGTCAATCCCTGGCCCAGTAAACCATTAGACTTCTTATTACACTGGAACAGTGCCTAGCATGTAATAAGCACTATGTGAGTGCTAATTATTCAACTCATTGCCTGGGCACAGGGCCACCTAGAACAAAGATTATTTCCCAGTTTCCTTTGCAGTGAGGAGTAACCAACTTCTGTTCAGTGGATTATAGAAACAGAAATAATTCTGTGGCATACTCAACGAACGGTCCTGAAAACATGACTATTATGCATCCTTTTGCCCTTTTTCATCCCTTCCTGTTTGTCCTGCTGCATGAAGTAAGATGCCTCCTTAGGCTTGGAGGACAAAGACCAGTGGTTGGAGTGAGCGAGTAGGGAGCTCAGCTGGAGGGAGTTTGAGGTTTTTGTGGTGCATGATGCCGGCCCTTGCTCTTTTAGGGTTTCATTGTTACTTGCTGGGGATCCTAATCCTAAATGGTGTATCTCCTGCTTTCATCAGATGTCTGAAATGGCAAAATATGAAAGGAACAAGAGAATCTGGAATAATTAATCCTTCCTACTGGAAAAGGTGGGCAGGGACAATGCAAGGCAAGAAAAGAGCTTAAAATACCACTGGCATCTTTTAAGTTATTACCTATACTCTCCAAAACAGAAACGCTTAAACCTTGATCTGAATCCATTATGGATCAGGCTGGGGAACCTACTCAAACAGTCAGAGAGTCCCACCCTTTTTCTCTGCTCATCAGTGGACTTTTTTAGCTTCCTCATGCTCGCAACAGCTGGCAAGGTATGTCTAATCTCTAGTGAAAGAAACATTAAGATTTAGTTTCCAATTTCTCCTCCCCAGAGAGAAGCTACAGACACACCATGCAAGATCAAACACAAAGTACCTGCTGTAGGGGTTACAGTAGGTACAATGCTCTTGCCACCTTATGTGTACTGTTCTAATACAGTACTGTAGTTATTATGATTCCATCATTCTAAAATTAAAAGGCTCCTCATGGAAAACTGTTCTTCCAGGAATGCTGTTTACCCATGAATGCTGACTTTATTCCCTTGAGATTAAGGCTTATGTGTTTTTTTGACTTCTTTAATTAGCATACCTTGTGCCAGTAGTAAGTATTAAACCATTTAACAAACCAGTGAATAGGCAGCATGGTGAAACTTTTCCTCTACCAGATTTTTGAGACAAAGAAATCTTTTCAAAATATTACAGAAACTGCACTTTATTCTTACAGCCTCAATGCTTCAAATAACAGTGTATAAAATTCACACCCAGTTATAGACCAAGTAATTATGGTTGCTATAGTAATGGGTTCTGTGCCTATGAGCAGAAAAAATAATTCCTTTTGGGCAAGATATTTATGAGTGTGCCTGGCTACATGGTAAGAGTATTTTCCTTTGGTTTTTCTTTAGAGTAATTTATGTATTTAGACAGATAATCCTTTATACACACACACACACACATTTTCTATAAATTCTTCCTAGGAAGAGAGAAAATATTAAGTTTTCCACACCAAAAATTTCTAGCATGTTTATAATTTGGAGTTAATTCTCTCTTATAATTTCAAATAAGAGCTACAGCATGAAATATATATTCCATTGTGAAGTCAGTAATTTTCACTGTATGAAATGTACTGTACATATAAACACACTTCTTTATCAAGAATTGCTGGTATATCTGATATTTTAAAGGGCCTCAGGTGGTCAGAGAGAAATCCAGAAACAACAGTTCAAAAGTAAGAGTTGAAAAAGGAAACTGTCAGGGAGGGAGGATTGAATTGGCAGTTGAGGAATACTGCTAGGGGAGGGAGGGGCACACCTCATCAACAAGGGTATCTGCATAATCAACATTTGTATACCTAACCCTGAATTGTACTTCACATTTTTATAATTTAAAAAAAAATTTGAAAATCCCCCAATGGAGACAAAAACATGAGTTCTACCAAGACTTTTACCACAATAAAAGACCATTAACTCAAAAAAAACAACAAAAAACTGTCAAGGTGCATACCATCTCAAGTGAATTTGAATTGATGGACACTGGTGAATCTCTATTTTGAGCAGGACAGTTACTATGAAGAGGGCTGTGCCTTCATATTGATCAGACAGCAAAGTACCAAACAGACTTACAGGAGTGAAAAAAATAAGATACAAAAAACTAGTTTGGAGATCATTTTGATAATCCAGATGTACTAAAATGATGGAAAGAGAAGAAAAAATTGACAGAATGTGGCAACAGATACTATTACGAAAAAAAACAAACAAACCTATGAATAGCAAGAAAAAACCTGGAGAGAGAGGGAAATTGTAGGTGCTCTAGTTTTGATAGGTGCTCTTTCCCCCTATGTCTTTAAAGCAAAGGAAGCAAAGGAGATGGAGTGAGTGTGTGGGGGCTTGATTTCCAGCAAGCTGTAGCTTTAAGCTTAATATTCCCTGTTCTTTTCCCTTTTTTAATGTTTTACTAGCAAACTTGTCTATTTCTGGTTGCTGATGAGAGAAAACTCACCTCTATTTTCGTAGGAAGCACTATTCCTTTTAAGTCTAAGAGGATTCTACTAGACTTGAAAATGATAAACCTTTCACTGATTTTACTGTTGTGCTTCCAACACATTTCCACACACATCATGACATTTAATTTGCAAAATAAATTCATGCAGGAATTACCAACCTAATTTTGCAGATGAGAAAACTGAGGCTCAAACTTATTCAAGGTCAAAGCCACAACGTCCGTCATGCTGTATCTCTATGTACAAGTCTTCCGTTGTTATTTTGGTACTGTTTTAGTTTTACTTTTTCAACCCACATACAAGATAGATCATGTTACAAACTATTGCTTTGTGTTGGTGTGAATTTACTCTCAGATATAATAAAAGGCCTTAGATTGCCAGATCTTGCTCAGAATAACTCTACCTAATTCATAATATAGCTGAACTATGGTATAGCTCTAATTACATTGTGGACATCAGTCAGCCTCATCTCTTCATTTGGATCCATTTCTAAAAGACATGCATTATTTTTCTCCATTCCTATCCAATTCCCTTCTGAGGGAATTGGTTAACTCCAAATTGTTCCTAAGTCTTGTGTCTTCCTGTATTTAGCAACAAAAATTACTGCTAATTGTAGTAACAATTATGATGGAAAAAAATATTTAAATACTTCATGTAAAGTTTTTATTTAATAGAAAACAATAAAAAAAATCTGCTTCAGACTCCGTTTTTTCTCATTAAACTGACCCTATTATATGGTGATTTTGAATATTAAAAAATAAGTTATAGTTTTTCAGAATATTAAAGTTTATTATTTTGAAAGCAAGATTTCTCTAGTAGAAAGATTAATAAAACAATTCATTTAAATTATCACCAGAAAATCCTATGCTTTCTAATGTATCTCCAAAGCTGTTACTTCATGAGCCGCAAGGCTTTGTTTTGCTTGATCAAGAAATGAATGTGACTTTATGATCTGTATTCAACCGTGAACAGCTGCTCATTAATAAAAAGTCATTAAAGTCCAAGTCAGAACAGCAGGTCTAAAATTGTGTTTGAGGAAAAAAACCCACCCTTTGGTGAAAAGCCAGGGCACTGGGTTGGGGGATATCTGGGCTGTATTTGCAGTCTGCTCTTACCTCCTGGGCTGGGTCAGTTGACAAGACGGGGCTCAGTCCCAGCTGGAGAACTCAGAATAACAAAGCTTACACTGGGGAGAATAAATGGTGGGCTGGAAGCTAATAGTGTGAATAAATCAAGCTGGTGATTGGGCAGAGGCTTGTCAAAAGCTTTAAAGTGGGCAAACAGTTTGAACACAGAGCAGGCAGAAATATCTATATTCCATAGGGTAAAGGGAAACCAAAAAAAATCTTTCACATACTAGGTTCCTCCCTTTATCATTTTGTGGCCTCCCACTCCCACCTCACACAAAGTTTGGGCAGAAGACAGAACTTAAAATAGCACATTCCTAAGAGGTGGTCCCTACTGACACATATGCTGCCCGATTATGGGGTTATTACTCAATATGTAAAAACGACTTTAAAATATTCTTTTGTAGATATTTCTGAAGTCGGTTTTAAGTTTGCAATCTTTGGCAAGCTTTGTTGGGTTTTTTTGTTTGCTTTGCTACCATGTCAGGAAACAAGTTTTCAGTAAGTTTTAGAAATGAGTTGTTCTAAAAAAGTATATGCCTTTTGTTTTGTTTTATTTGGAAATGGCAAATTTAATAAAGAAAACTGAAGAATCATGAAAAAGAATATATTATGGTGTATAATAAATCCTTTGAAGAAAACATACAAGTCTTTAAGAAAAAAATTGAAAATGTTTATGTAAGGATATAGGCTATTTTGGATTATTGGCTTTGTTAAATAAACAGAAAAATTAGAAATTATAAATTTTTGGAATTTAGGCATTAGAAGAGATTCAAGGCCAGGCATAGTGGCTCATGCCTTGTAATCCCAGCACTTTGGGAGGCTGAGGTGAGAGGATTGCTTGAACCCCAGGAGTTTGAGACCAGCCTGGGCAACATAGCGAGGCCTTATCTCTAAAAAAATAAAATAATAAAAAAGAGAAGAGATGCAAACTAGAGCAGGAATTTAAGGGACTGTGGGGAGGTTTCACAGATTTGGGGAAACGTGGTTTCTGGGAATGATGATGTTGTAATAGCGTAGTAGAAACTGCTGTAACAGCTATTATCTATCACTGTTTGCTATGTGCCAGGCTCTGCTCTAAGAGCTTTGCTATCTTTACCAGTCATTACTATGACCATTTTACTGATGAGAAAACTGAGGTTAAGAGATGGAATAATTTATCCAAGATTACACAGAGTCATTCCAGAGCAAGAATCATAAACACATAATTTGGGAATTAAATTATTAATAGAACTGTGTTGCAAATTGGAGTGGGTAGATTACCACAAACTTTAGTGGACAGGTGAGTGTTGGGTCAGGGTGAGAGAAAAAAGGCAGCTGTAGTAAAAAAAAAAAATCATGTTAAAAAAAGGCTGGTTGAGGAACATTTTTCATAAACTGTTTTCAGCCTTTGACCATATTTATTTCTATCCTTCCTCACCAGTCACTTTGCAACAGTGGAACACAGTTTTCTGAGGGTTCTAGTAGCAAAGAACTCTAGCCTTTAAACTGCATACAAGATAAAAAGAAGAAAAGAATCAGGCTTCAAAGAGAAGCACTGAAAGAAAGGGAAAATCTCAGGTCCAAAGAATGGCTAGCCTAGGCTGCATGCGCGGAATTAATGTAGGGACGAGGTGAAGTGCCACTTTTAAACTTCTAGTTAAACAAAATTCAATTAAACACTACTTAGAGGAGGTTAAGTCCTGAACCGAGCTCAGCATTTCGCATATCTCAGGTGGTAGAGTGATTGGGGATCTGTCTAGACACATACAAGTCATTCTGAGAAACAGGGGGACCCCTCATTTTTTGCAATCTAAACAGTTTCTCCTTGGTGCCATCTAGCAGAGGGGTTTTGTGGGTGGAACAGAAAGGGGCTCGGTTGAAGGCATTCTGCACATAAGGAGAGTAGGGCGACCAGGCAGGCGGCCCGGCGATCCAAGCAGAATCAGCCCATACAGCTTGCATAAAGCTGCCTCTCAGCAAACCTGGCGTGCCTGCCGCCGCTCGCCCCGCCCCCGAATCTAATTGGCTCAAGGACGTGACGTCAGATCCGTATCCTCTCTGCTATTGGGCTAGACAGAATCTGGGGCGGGGCGCGGAAGCGAAGGCCCGGAGACAACAGTGAGCCGCCTTAAAGAAGGGCGAAGGGGGCGGAGCAAGGGGCGGGATTCCCGAGGAGGGGGCGGCCATGGTAGCGGCGCGGCGGCACCGGCGGCCGCGACGGAGCGCGCGCCCTGCTTTGAATGAGTGGGGCTGGGACTGAACGGGCGGAGCGCGAGCTCGAGAAGGCGACTGGCAACGCGCGCGCACGCGCCCTGTGTGCGCGCGTGGCCCGCGGCAGCTCGGAGCCTCCGCCGGGCGGGCGGGGAGGGGGAGGGGCAGGTGAGTGTGTGCGGTTCGCGCGTGCCCGCGAGGGGCTTTCCTCTCCCTACCCCCACCCCGACCCCAGCCCCACCCCGACCCCAGCCCCGAGGCTACCATCCGCCCTCCCCTGTCTGCCCTCCGCTTCGCCCCGCACTTCCCGCCCTCCCACCTTGCTTTTCGCCCCTTCACCCGGCCTCCCCACGCGCCCGACCGCCCCTCGAGGGTACTGTTTCCGGGTCAGGGTGACCCCTGGGGTGAGGAGGCCGCGCCCGGGAGCGGGACCCCGGCATGCGTTCTTCGCCACGCCACGCTCGTGCGTGGGCATAGGCCTGCGGGGCGCCGGGCCGGGAAGCACCCACTGTCCAGATGCTCCTCCCGAGGGGAGACGTGCCTGACTTCCTGCCCTCCCTCTCCAGGCCTCGCACCTCTCCAGGCCGGTTCTTCCAAAATTTAAACCCCAGCCTGCCTTGCAGCCACCTCCTGCCACCTAGAGCGTCGCACGCAGCGCCCTGCGCAAGGCGTCGGCTTGTGTCACCCGAACGCGCTCATGTTTTTCTCATCTGTGCAGTGGGTATGACTTTTTTTTTTTCATCAGCCCGTTGTACGTGGGTAATCTGACCTCGAGCCACTCTAGTATGAAAGTCTTTCCTTTTGGGTCACTCGGGAGACCTCACTCCGCCTCTGCGACTGTCCCGGCGGTGGCACATTTGTGAGGGCCTGACTCTGAGCCGCCAGGGGTGGCACTGAAGGTTCGGTTTTGGCCCCGTTCTCACACTCCACTCCATTTCTTCTCTTTCTTGCCAGTGCCAACGCTTTGTTAATCTTAGATTTAAGTGAGTTAAGGTAAATTTTATTTTTGTAGCTTTGTGATTATTTTTTAAACCTACTTCAGGGAGTTAACAAACTTAATTGGGGAAATATTCTGTACTGTACTACATCATGTGGTTTTCCAAGTTTGGGTATGAAAAGACTCAGAAATAAGAGTTTTAGAAATACAGCACTTGGAGATTTGTTTATTCTGGTGTGTACCAAGACTTTGGCTTGTTTTAAGAATTGTGATATATCGAATCTACTGAAAGACTCTTGAGCAGTTTACAAGAGAATTACAAGAAGGAAAGATACATTACATATGATCTACCGATTTCTAATGCAGCCACTCTTTTTTTTTTTTTTTTAATTGTAGGGAATCATTCTCAGTGGTTACAGCAAAGCGCTCATTCCTATTGATTTCCTAGAGATGTCATTTCTTCAAAAACCCTGAGTGAGGATTAGTTGCTTCTTAGTTTTGAACCTTATTCCACAATGTCTCATGTTTTTTATTTTTCTGGTAACTTTTAAGGAAATTATAATTTTGAAATTAGATTATATTAATACTGCTCAGTTCTAGAAAGTATTTTAAAGCAACCAAAATGCAAAGTAGCGACCAAAATGCAAAGTAGCGTAAGATAGTATTTATACAATTGGTGGTCTGGACGGCATTTCAAAAGTCGCACTGAAGCAATAGGTATAAAATTAAAAGGTTTCTTAATTGAGTTATGGTGTGGGTAGAGCCTAGGCTTTGGGGTCAGTCCCTTTAAGTCCTGAGTGAGTGAATCTAAGCCTCACTGTAACCTCCTGTGTTAAATGGGAATAGTAGAAGTCTACCTCTTTTGACTGTCCTCAGGATTCCAGTGAGTTGATAGAACATATGTCATCAGGAACTGTCTTGAACACATTAAGTGCTAAAAGAATGTTAATTTTCTTCTATTCTGCAAATGTTTTGGTACCTATTAAGTTCCAGAATTGGCTAAGGCCTAGAAATACCAAACTGAACAAGACTGATGGAGGTCCTGACTCAGTCCCTTCTATTCCCCAGAAGTAAGTGTAGGTACAAGGTCTTGACAGTTGTGAGTGCACACAGGGTTTCGCTGTACTGGGTTGGTAGTATTTTCCAGCACCTAGGGTAGTGACTGTTAATAGTAAATGATGATATATATTCATTTAAATGAATGGGAACATTTAGTAAATACAAGCCCCAAAGGATATTCCTGCCCGCAACTCAGTGCAATTGGTAAAATCCAAGTGTTGCTTGGTTGCACTTTTCCTATTTCAGTGCAACTGGTTCGAAAATTTATCTTGGAAATTATACTATCACTGAATTACTAAGAATGCTCATTGTTAATGAGATATTCTTGGCTTTTGAATTAAATAGACATAGGTTGACCAAGTCATTGGGTGTAGGAATATGAGAACATGGTCTTACTCTCTGTTTAATTCTATGAAATGAGGACAATATTATCTATCTCATAAAATGGTTTTAATGGTTAAGAAGCTAATATTTAAATAGTACTTGGTACATAGTAGACAGTCAATGAATATTAGTTCTCTTTTGTTAATCACAAAAGCAAGTTTTCCACAGAATGAGGATATTCTTCATTGCTAGGGAAGGAATTCTATTATGTAATCAATAAATCATTTTCTGCTTTTTTAATTGGAAAAAACTTAAAATTTTATTTCCAGTTTTCATGTTGACAAATGCTTATTGAACAGTGACACCAACAATATTTGTAGAAAGGTGATGGCTTTGATTACCAAGGTTTTATATGAAATTTATTCTCATCTCTTTATTCATATATGTCTTGAAACCGACCCCTCTCCCCAGTCCTAAATGATGAATGTCTTCTTTTTTCATATGTCCTGATAGAGTATTTCTTGGGTTCTGTTTCCTTTTCCCCCTGGTGCCACATACTCTATAGTCTATTTTCTGGCTCTTTTTTTCTTTTAATTTTTCTGAAAATTGTATGCCAGATTTTTATTTGGGAAACTTTTCTTTTGGTTAAGACTTTTCTTATTGACAAATCAATCTTAAGTGAAACTCTTATTCACCATCTTATTTGTTCGGATCATTCTCATAATGAAGAAACAAACTTTTCTTTGCAAATGGTAACTGAAGGTATCAAATAAAATCCTCTGGAGTAGGATTGTGCAGGGCAGTAAAGTATATAGAAATAACTATAGTGCAAATAGAAAATGTTAAGTTTTTCAGTAAGAGTAAATACTGGAATTAAGATTACAGAAGTCCAGCAAGGGATAATAAAGACTTATACTAGTGAGACTGTAGTGGAAATAGGAAAGAATATGGGCATTACTGGAAAATTAAATAAGGACTTTTGAATAAGGTCTCTTGTTAAAGAGAAAGGAGGAGTCAACATGGTTGTATTTTTTTGAACCTGAGAGCACTGATGTTTTTGATGGAAATATTTACATTACTTAAGTAGTGAAATTCTTAATATTCTCCTGGTTCATTTTATTTTACAGTTATTGTTTTTTCTCTCTTTCCAATTAGTGAGCCACCTCCAGGCATAAGCTTTCAGTAATTTGTTAGGCATTCAGTAAATAGCTTATATGTAGAGACAACTTCTTTGTGTACAAAAGTACATGAGCATTACTAGGGGAACCTTTTGGAACTCTGCCATTGTGCCTTTAATAGTTTATATACTCTTTCTAGTCCTAGAAATAATAGTAGGGACTAGCTGTGTTTTGCCATGGCCATTATTTCCAAATTATTCTTTACACATTTTTGTCACTTATGCTGTATATTGAATATATTAACTTAATAATAACTATTTTAAAGTTTGCTAAAATGAGTCTTGACACAAGTTAAAGTTGAACATATTAATGCCCCCATTAAGAGCCTTAAAATAGGCTGGGCTCGGTGGCTCAGTGTGTAATCCCACGCTTTGGGAGGCCGAGGTGAGTGAATTGCCTGAATCCGCGGGTTTGAGACCCGCCTGGGCAACTTGGCGAGACCTCATCTGTACAATAAATCAAAAAAATTAGCCGGGCTTGGTAGCACGTGCCTGTAGTTCCAGCTGCTTGGAAGGCTGAGGCGGAAGGATCGCCGGAGCCCAGCAGGTCGAGGCTGCAGTGGCCGGGAGTGGCCACTGCACTCCAGTCTGGGTGACTGAGTGAGACTCCAACTCAAAAAAAAAAAAAAAAAAAAACAAGAGCCTTAAAATAAATACAAAAGAGGGAAAAGGAAAATAAAATCTGAGAGATGGTCATTTTCCACTGTTGAGAGATAAAGTAGATCACATTAAAGCAACTTACAAGATATACTCAGGCATACACAAACACACTGACACAAGTGCGCCCACGCATACACACATAAATGATGTTTCTGATAGTGTAATTTCATGTTTTAACTTTTCCTTGCTTTTTATTTGTCAGAGGAAGAAAATTACTAAGTATTAAAATCATGTTATTCCTGTGTTGGAATAACTTGCATATGTCACACAACTTTCCAAAAGAAGAAACTAAGATATACCAAAGTTAACATTTCTACTCAAGTGAAGCAACAAGCTAATAACGAAGTCACAACTAAAATACCTTGACCTCTCCGTACATTAGTAACACCTCTAGGAACAATCAATAAGTTTGGTTAAGACTGACTTCTTAAACAAAAGTTTGGAGTACTGACTTCTTAAAACAAAAAAAGGAAAAACATAATTGATACTTTTATCCCCAAATAAAAAAGCATAAATAGTATATTTGGACTTCATTTCTTTACATATTTACTTAAAAGGGGATGAACATAACTTAAGTAACAATTATGTAACCACATTAAAGGGACAACTTCCATTCTTAAAATGGAAATTCTGATCCGTTTTTTTTAACAAATTACCTTATAGGCTGGGCTCAGTGGCTCAACCTGTAATCCCAGCACGTTGGCAGGTCGAGGCGAGTGGATTGCCTGAGCCCGCAGGTTCAAGACCAGCCCAGGCAATTTGGTGAGACCTCGTTTCTACCATAAATCTGTAGTTCTGACTACTTGGAAGGCTGAGGACGAAGGATCACTGGAGCCCAGCGGGTCGACGCTGGGGTGGCCGTGAGCATGCCACTGCACTCAAGCCTGGGCGACGGAGTGAGAGTCCAACTAAAAAAAAAATTATATAACATAAGCAATAGCATTTATAAATTTTACATGGGATTAAAATTGTCCTAGAGACGTACAGCATCCCTGTGCCATAACATACTGTTTTAAAATGTATTTAATGGGGATTAAAGCAGAGAGTTTTTAGTTTTGCTTTAAATTACTAGGTATAAGTGATAACCTAAAATCTTGAGAATAACATATTTCAACTAATAAACTATTACATTGAATGGGTTAAAAATTATATAGTAAAAAATAATGGTCATTTCTGATGAGATTGTACGGAGCATTAAAGAACTAAGATCTGTTATCTCAACTGAGTGGTATACTGTTCCTATGTTAGACTTCAGTGTAAAAGTTCACAACAAACACAAAAAATAAAAACAAGAAAGCAAGGAAAAACATCCTTAACTCTCATGGTACCTGATCCTCACTACTCTGTAGAGCCACCACAGGCAGTTCCTTTTGCCTTTTTTACTGAAGTCCAGTTTATCAATCTTATTTTATGGACTGTTCTTTTGGTGTGCTGTTCACCAAAAAATTTCCCTAGCCCAGGGTCACAAAGATTTTTTTCTTTTTCTTTTTGTCTAAAAGGTTTGTAGTTGCAAATTTTACATTTAGGACTGTGATCCATTTTGAGTTATTTTGTATAAATGGTTCCAGATAACATATTGAAAGTCTTTTTGTGTTTTTGCATATGGATGTCCAGTTTTTCCAGCACTAGTTCTTGAAAAGATTATCCTTTTCCTCTCAGTTGCCTTTGTATCTTAGTCAAACTTTAATTGTTCATATGTATGTGGGTCTCAGTAGTTCTGTACTTTCCATCGATCTATTTGTGTATCTTGACTCCAGTACTACAGAGTTTTGATTGTTGTAGCTTTATAACAAATCTTGAAATCAGGTAGTGCTAGCCATTTTAATGTTATTGGCTATTTTAGGTTCTTTGTGTTTCCATATAACTTTTAGAATTAGCTTCTCAAGTTTTGCAGAAAAAGCCTGCTGCTATTTTAATTTGAATTGTATTGAATCTGTAACTCAATTTAGGGAGACCTGATATTTTAACAATAAGGATCTTCTAGCTCTGAAACAATCTTTTTGATTAATACAGTTATTTTAAATTTCTCTCAATATTTGGTTGTTTTCAGTATGCAAGTCTTTCATTAGATTTATCCTCAAGTATCAAGTTTTAATGCACATACAAATGGTTTTTAAAAAAATTTTTATTTCTGATTGTTGTTCTTTTTTTTTCCTTGTGACATGAACCATGTTTTATTTTTATGTAGAGTTACACAGGTGGTACACATTAGATATAACAGCATGAAAGCTTGGTCATTGGGAAACAGAAGACTTGTCTCTGAGGTCCTGATTGTTGTTAACATATAAAAATATCATTAATAGTAGATTCAATTGGATTGTCTACATTGACTAAAACAGTTTTACTCCTTCCTTTCCAATCTGGATATTTTTTATTTTTTTTATTTTTTATTGCACTGGCCAGAACCTCCACCACTACAATGTTGAATAGAAGTGGTAAAAACAGACATGCTGGTGTTGTTTATGATCTTAGCTTAGGGACAAAGTATCTTGCTTTTCACCATCAAATCTCAGGTTACTGTAGGTTTTTAGTAGATGTTCTTGATCAGGTTGAGAAAGTTCCCTTTTACTCCTAGTTTGCTGAAGGTTTTTTTGTGATGAATGAATGTTGAGTTTTGTCAGAGGTTTTTTCTGTTCTCTGTTGAGATGATTATATGTTTTTTTTTTTTCATTTTTAGGTTGTTAATGTGGTGAATTAATTAATTAATTCATTCATTTTCAAGTACTAAACCTGCCCTACCTTTCTAGGCTAAGCCTTACTTGGTTGTGATACATTACCTATTTATTTATTGTTAGATTCAGTGTATTAATACTTTGCTAAAAAGTTTTGTGTCTATATTCATATGATATGAGTTTCTAGTTTTCTTCTTTGGTAATGTCTTTGGGTTAATATCAGTGTAATACTGGCCTCAAGTAATAAGTTGGAAAATATTCCTTCTTCTTCAGTTTTTTGGCAATTTGGGTAGAATTGGTATTACTCCTTCCTAAGTGTTTGGCAGAATTTACCAGTGAAGCCATCTGGGCCTGGAAAATTTTTAACTACAAATTTAATATTTTTAAATAGATATTCAGGTTATCTGTTTCCTCTTGTTGTGCTTTGGTAATTTTTGTCTTTCATGGAATATAGTCATTTTATCTCAGTTGTCAAGTATAGGCACAAAGTTGTTTTTAATATTTTTTTAGTATCTGTCACCTCTCTTATTTATGATATTGGTAAAGTTCGGTTATTACGGATATATATTTTGAGTTTTTATGTAATTTTGATTAATCGATCCCTTTGTCATTGTGAAATTACCACTTGTATATGTGGTAACATTATTTTCTCTAAATAGTCATTTCAGCTTTCTTTTGATTAGTGTTAGTGTAGTATATTTTTCTCTATACTTTTACTTTTAACTTAACTATACGTTTACTTTCAACTATTGAAAACTCCTTAAAAATCTAGTTTCTTGAATTGTTAATATGATTTACATTATAATTTTAAAATTTACTGTGTCTGTATATTTAAAATGCATTTCTTATAGGGAGTATATAGTGAGGTCTTAATTTTTTATTCAGTTTAACAACCTCTGTCTTTGAATTGGGATGTAAGGTAATTTTTACTTAATGTGATTATTGTTATGGTTAGATTTAGTTAAGTCTATCATCTTGTGATTTGTTTTCAATTTGTCTCATCTGTTATTTGTTCTCTTTTTCTGCTGCCTTTCCAATTGAGTAGTTTGCATTTTCTGTGTTGGTTTATTGGTTGGCCAGACCTTACCCCTCAGAAAATATGATTTAATTAACTTACTAGGAGTAGGCCCAAATATCAGTGTTTTTTTAATGGATCTCCAGATTTGTGAACCACTAGACTAGATGAGCTCTGTGGTTACTTTTAACTTATTAGCTATGTGATCTTGTGCTAGTTATTTGACCTCTCTTAATTTCCTCATTTACAAAATGAGTATAAAAATGTATCTATCTAAAAGTCTAAAATGTTAAGATATCTTTAGTATTACTATGTTCATATGATTCAAACTTGAAACAAATATTCAATATATATTGCTTCATAATTTTTTTGAATTGTAAATAAATTTTCCATTAAATAGATAAATTAAGTAAAATTATTTTCAAAAATTGTTCAAAATAAGGAAAATAGTTTTCTTACAACTTTTGAAAACTCCTTAAAAATCTAGTTTCTTGAATTGTTAATATGATTTACATTATAATTTTAAAATTTGCTTTGTTATATTTATAGTTTCTAGAGAAAAGTAAAAATGTGTCAGAGTTTTCTCAGTGCACAATAGGATTTTTCACCTTGACTTCAGAATCAGAGTATGGTTTATGAAATCAATTTAACGCATTTTTTTCTTGTGCCTTTCCACAGATTTTTATTCCCACCATGGCCATCACGCAATTTCGGTTATTTAGAGTTTGTACCTGCCTAGCAACAGTATTCTCATTCCTAAAGAGATTAATATGCAGGTAAATAAGTTTATCCTCAGACTGACCTCTGTTTATCTCCTCACTGGTTTTGGATACCTTCATAACTTCAAAGTTTGTGGACAAGATAAATTATATTTAAGCTAAATATCTTGATTACAATATTCATTAATTAATTCCTAGTCGTTTTAAAATACTTTTTTCTTTACTTCAGATCTAGAAAGTAGAGTCTCAGTTGTTTTTGTTCTTTCAAATTCTTACATCTTCCATTAAAATAACATGCTTAATATTATAGAATTTTAGAAATAAGCAGAGCACCTTTATTATTATGATCATCACTGAATTTTGATGTAAATAATTGTTTCATTATTGGAATGTTTTAAAGTGGTTAGGTGAAATTAGGCATAGATATTTCTGTTTATACTATAATATGAATATTATTCCTGTATTAAAAAAATCTTTAACATAGAAATTCTAAGCAGAATAGATTTGTCTCATACTTCAGAATATGCGGGTAGTTCAGGATAGGTAAGTCATTTTGCTCATCTGTAGACTCCAATTCCTTCTATTTTGGCACACGGCCATGTCCTAGAGCTATGGTTTCTAGACTGTGTGCAGAGATACCTTAGGGCTTCACATGAAATTCACTGCAGATACTCCTAACTCGAGGTAGTTTACATTTACAACATTAAATTATGCAGCATATTTTATGATGACACTCTTGAATGTTCCAGGTAAGTTTTTTGTTTACTCGTATTTTTGGTCATATTTCTTTGCAAAGCTAGGGTTCTAGGTTGTTATTAAAAGCAACTATTGCACCAAAATTAATGTAGAACAAAAAATGAGGGTCGCTGTCTCTCCTCTGATTGTAAAGCATAAGAAGCTGTGCAGTGTTCAACAGGCACACATATTTCATTAGTAAGTACAGTTTAATTGTGGGTATTTAAGAGTGAAATAATAATACTATTTTTCTTTACATTTAATGTATTTTTTTTAAATGACTACTCAGCAGTTAGGACATATATATATATTAAGTTGTTTGGGCCTAATTCAGTCTAGCTGTTAGGTATTTCTTTTGGTCTAAGGATTCTATGAAAAAAAACAATGAGTAGGGTATAATAATAGAGGAAATGAACAGTAATCAACTCTCATTTTAATAAGCATGATTTAGAAGTTGCACATAACAACTCTGGTCATAGCCTGCTGTCCAGAGCTTAGGCATATGGTACCCTCGCTGCAAAGAAGACTAGGAAATGAAGTTTCTGGCTACCAATAATAGCTATTATTTGGTAGCTGCTAAAGCTCTGAGAATTAAGTGCCACTGAATTTATTACTAGAGATAGAATGGTCTGGGATTAAAAAAAAAAATCCTGGGTATTGTAGTGGAAACAAAGGGATGAAATAGAGTAGAGATGGTCCCCGGAGGATGGAAGTCAAGAAAGAAATGGAAAATTTAGGTGGCTGGCTGTTGAAATCACCCAAGAGGACAGGATTTGGGAAGTAGTTAACACTTAGTGAACTAAGATTAAATTCACTAGAGTAAAGCAGGATAAACGTGGGTATTGACAGAAGGTAGGAAGTTAAAAGAAGCATTGTGTTAATAGTGGTGATGAATTATATGTGGGTTTTTCTTTTTGCACCTATATTTTTAAAAAGTTTTGTTGAATGTAGATTACTTTTAGGATAATAAATTGTGGTGATTTAGAAAATATTAAGTACATTCCTACTGCCACTACAAATTTCTATTGTCACTGTAAACATATTTAGAATTGATTGTGTATTCAGTTTTAAAGATAACTGGCCATATGTTAGGATAAGCTTCTTTTAGGCATTGGGAGGAACGTAGATCATGTGTTCTAAAATACCAGGCATATGCCATAAATTTCATAAGAGACTATATCACCTTTCTAGTCATCCTTTAAACAAATGAAGTATAACTTCCAATCTTGTATTAAATTGTATCAATTAGCTTTTAGTAGATACTTGATAGATTATTTGAAATAAACACATTACTAATGATTTATAATAGCTGCCATTTTTTAATGTTTTGCCAGGTTGCAGGCACTGGTCAGGTGCTGTGAATATATCATCTAATTAAATCCTTACAGCAAGTAGGTTTGAATATCTGCATTTTACAGATGTAGCTATTAAGGCTGTAAAGTTAGATAATTCTAGCTAGACACAATAGAAGTAGCATTGAAAACTATGGTTTACATAGATTCCACAGCCCATGTTAGTAACAACTGACTTATCCTGTCCTGTTAATGTAGGTCTTTTTATACAAATCCTTAAAACTAAGTTACAACTTGATTCAAACTAATGATTTTTAAACTTTTTAATAGCTAATCTTACTTTAATAGCTAATCTTAAGAAAAATCCAGTATTTAAAACATAAAAGTCAAGTCACCCTGGTTAAAACAGCAGAGGTGGCCCAGAACTTCCCCTATAGAACCCACAGTCCTGCAGGGAGCATGATTTGAAGCCACCTTGTATTTTTGTTTTGGCTTTATATTCCTCCTGAGTTTGTGTATAATTCTGAGTATTAAGCCAAAAAGCAGTTGTGTTGTCCCATCCAAGATTTTAAAAACATTCACAAGATACCTGATTAATGACTTTTTACCATATCTTAATGAGCAGCTATTAATTATTGAAATTTTAATGAGAAAGCTCTTGTTTTATAAGCCTTAAATTACTGTCATAGTGCTTTTTACTATGCTTGTTTTGGTAGTTCTTGAAATACATTATTTTATTTTTGTTTCAGATCTGGCAGAGGACGGAAATTAAGTGGAGACCAAATAACTTTGCCAACTACAGTTGATTATTCATCAGTTCCTAAGCAGGTAATTTTTTTGTTTTTGAAAGATTTAATAAGTGTTACAGAACAGTATTTTTCAAACTGGATTACAGATCATTAGTAGGTCATAAAATTAATTTGGGTCAGAATTTTTGTTGCTGTTATATTTTTCAGTTGTAAAATTTCTATTTTGTTCATTTTATCTTTTGTTTCTTTGGTGACATTTTCCATTTTGTTTCCATTGGTTTCAAGTGTTTGCTGTTGCTTGTTAGAGAATGTTTATAATAGCTTATTTATTTATTTATTGAGTCAGAGTCTCACTCTGTTGCCCAGGCTAGAGTGCAGTGGCACACTCACGTCTCCCTCAGCCATGACCTGCTGGGCTCCGGTGATCCTTCTGCCTCAGCTTTCTAAGTAGCTGGAACCACAGGTGCATGCCACCACACTCAGCTAATTTTTTAATTTATTATAGAGAAGAGGTCTCACCAAGTTGCCCAGGCTGGTCTCGAACCTGTAGTCTCAGTCAATCCTCTTGCCTCCGCCACCCAAAGTGCTGGGATTATAGGTGTGAACCACTGTGCCTGGCTATAATAGCTATTTTAAAGTTTTAGATAAGTCCAACATATTTTGGAGTTGGCATCTGTTGATTAATTTTTCATGAGAATGGAGACACATTGATTTTTTTGCTTGCCAAAAAAATTCTGGATTGTTTCATGAACATTTTGAATATTATGTTTTGAGGCTCTTTCTTAAATCCTGTGGAGAATGTTGATAACTTTTGTTTTATCAGGCAATCAATCTGGTTAGGCTTAGGTGGAAGATTCCAGTTCTTCTGTGGTCTGTAGTTCTAATATCAGTTCAGTTTTCGAAGCATTTGCTTTCGTTTTACTTTGTTTTTTGGTTTTTAAAGAAAATAATATAATAAAATGGAATAGAACAAAATATATCAGGATGTCTAGCCCACAGTAAAATAAATTTTTAACTTATGGTCTAGTTTTTATATGTGATATTAAAAATATATATATTTTCCTATGGGTCAAAAAAAATTGAGACTAGTGTTTTAGAAAGCCCATTTTTCTAATAAATGGTTGCTCATCGGGTTGCCCCTTTGTGGCTGACAATGTTGATCAATTAAATTTAGACAGATGTTGAAGAGTGGACCTCCTGGGATGAAGATGCACCCACAAGTGTGAAAATTGAAGGAGGGAATGGGAATGTGGCGACACAGCAAAATGCTTTGGAACAACTAGAACCGGACTATTTTAAGGACATGACACCAACTATTAGGAAAACTCAGAAAGTATGTTAAAGATTTGTGCTTTTGGAGATTCAACGACTTTTCAGGTTCTTATAGTTGAAATTAGAAAATATAATTAGTATTTATTAGGAAACTTATTCCTAATTCTCAATTTGTTATGTTTTCTATCATGGTAAATAAGAATTTTATATATTCAAGTGACCTAGACATAGATCTGGTAAGTTGTTCCCCAAGACTTTTCAAATTATATCCATAAATTTATTGAAATCCTACTGTAGGTCAGATTCTAGCCTCCAGTCTCTGCTATGGAGACTAAGCTGGATAACATGTTACAGTTCTAACAAGTTCACAGACTACAAACTGATAAGTGACTTCCATTTTAACCATTAAAAAAACGGATGTAAGCCGGGCTCGGTGGCTCAGCCTGTAATCCCTCGCCTGGGGAGGCTGAGGTGAGTGGATTGCCTGAGCCCACGGGTTCGAGACCCGCCTGGGCAACTTGGCGAGACCTCATCTCTACAATAAATCAAAAATTAGCCGGGCG
>CAUYQG010067901.1:0-19379 GCA_963574415.1 Tarsius wallacei
GCGCCTGTAGTTCCAGCTACTTGGAAGGCTGAGGCGGAAGGATCGCCGGAGCCCAGCGGGTTGAGGCTGCGGTGGCCGGGAGCGGCCACTGCACTCCAGTCTGGGCGACAGAGTGAGACTCCAACTCAAAAAAAAAAAAAAAAAAAAAAAGGGAACCAGATTTATAGGGAAATTATGGTACACAGATATCATAATTTTGCATGTGTATACATGTTACATTTTTAGGGACCAGTAACTCAAAAAGACAAAACAGTCAGTACTTACATGCAAATTCTACTTAGCACCATCTTTAAATAAGTAAGTATATATCATTGGCTCCTATATTTCTAATGCTGTTGAAGATGTGATGGGACATTTTAAACAAAGATTGAGACCTGATCCTTATCTCAAAGAAATTGTTGTTTAGCAGCAACTTGGATGGATTTAGAGTCAATAATATTCGGTGATCTATCACAGAAACAGAGAACTGAGTACCACATGTTCTCACTCATAAGCAGACCCTGAACATTAATCATAATACTATATGAAAGGGATTGGCAGTAGCAGGACACTGCTAGGGGTAGGGGGTGGGGGTGTACAAAACATTAATAAGAGTACTTTATCCCAAACCAGGCAAAGTGGGGACCGAAGAGAGGCCCACATTTCACCTATAAGATGATCACTTATGTATCTAGTACTGAATTGTACCCCACATCTTTCAAATAAAATTAAAAAATAAAATAAAGAACGAAGTGCAGAAGCCAAGATCTGGATGCTAGGTATGCTCATCACTACTTGGGTGTCTTTATGTTCAGGTACTCTGTACATATAAAGCTAGAAAACTTTAAAAATCGAGGGATGATAGATATGTGTATGTACATGTGTACATCTATACACATAATACACACAAATTTATGTTAATTATCTGTTTGTGTTAAAAACCAGGAGCTCATACTGATAATTTCAATTCTAATCTAACACCATAGGGTTTATTCTAGCTTCTCTCTTTTTTATATAGCTCTCTCCAACAGTGTGAGGTCTGGCTTCCATTATCCTCAATATGTTTATTTATTTGTTCAATTCCCCTGTAACCAATCTCCTGATCATGCCCACTAAATCCACCCAGTCCTATTACTGACAACTCCCATGACTAAGGGAAGAATCCCATCAGGGCGGATAGACCTTTTAATAAAAAGAGCCACACTATGATTTTATTAGAGAAGTAGAAATGTCAATGTTGAAGATGAACCCTCCTTCCATGAGCTCAGATCACCTTCGTTTGGATCTCACATTTGTTATGCCCAGAAAGATGTCCTCAAGTCCGAGAAATGAGAGAATGGCTTTTATAATCCAACATCCTCAAGAGTTTCCATCATAAAGTCTTCAAAACAACGGTGAGAGGTTCAGACGTCCCCGACATGGCATACATATTCACATTTCATGCTACATTTTCTCATCCTTTAAAAATGAGAGTTGCCAGACATGCTGAATCTCAAATTGCTCATAGACATACGATTTTTTTCAGTTGAATGAACACCTTTATACGTAAAAACCTTGGAAGACCCTGAGGGGAGCAATTTAAAAATCCATGCAGAGACAATAACAGATGATTTTGCTCCTCACTAACTCCCTTTCTGACGTTGTTAATGGGAGGAAGGGTGGAGTTCAGCAGTGCCATTTAAATGATCCTAGACAAACACTGGATTTCTCTTTCTATTGTGTACTGTCATTGTCTAAAACCTAACGTGGGTTTCCTATGGGAAATAGAGATGGGGTGGTGGAGGGTGATGTGACTGCAGAGAGAAGTCAGTGGGTTAGAAGCCTTTGGGTGACTCTTTTGGACAAAGTTCTTCCAGCTCTCTGGATAAAAAAGTTGCTCTTTGCTCTCTACAGAAAAGAAAAAAAAAAAGTGGGGGATGGGGATCTCTGTCTTAGTTGTTGCAATCTCTGGGCTGCTTAAGCATTAATAGCATTCCAAAAATGCAACAGACTTTGTTTTCACTGCTATCGCGTATGCCAGGCATCTGGGGTGAGATGAGGAAAATGGAAACCTGAAAGTCTCTGAAATTCTGGAATGATCGCGGGAACTTTCGGTAGCAGCAACTGGGACTGATTTTCCTGTGTCGATGACAAATGTTCAGAAATTAAAGGGAAAAAAAAATCAAAAGGAAAAACAAATCCCTGGTTACTACACACCACTTTTCTAAAGAGGAAGACATATATCTGGACATAGAGGAAATAAGGCAGATCTGCAATAATTGAGCCTTTTTGCAGGGTCTCTATATGTGGTGTGTCCATAAAGCAAAGAGAATTTCTTAAACACCAAGCAACTTACTTAAGGAGTTGAATCCACTTCAAAGTGGCCACCCAGAGAGCCAGTGTGCAATTCTGA
This sequence comes from Tarsius wallacei, assembly GCA_963574415.1. Classification (NCBI taxonomy): domain Eukaryota; kingdom Metazoa; phylum Chordata; class Mammalia; order Primates; family Tarsiidae; genus Tarsius; species Tarsius wallacei. Next base: position 2,372 of record CAUYQG010067901.1, read on the forward strand.
GGAGAGTGTGGTCATTCAGAGCATTTTGAAAACATCTTTTGAAGTTGGCTTCAGAGTCACTTAATGAACCGCATAAAATTTTAGGTTTGTGACTATAGCAACAATTTTTTTCCCCACCAAAACTAGAAGTGCCAGCCATTTCTTATCCATTTCTATTCTCCTAATTTGATTTTTAAAGATTTGAGATTTTTAAAAAAATCAGTCTCAAAGATCTCTGAAAGCAAATCAGAAAGACATGTCATTAGTGATAGCTCTAGTCTTAATAATTTTTTTTTTTTTTTTTTTTTTTGAGTTGGCGTCTCACTCCGTCGCCCAGACTGGAGTGCAGCGGCCGCTCCCGGCCACCGCAGCCTCGACCTGCTGGGCTCCGGCAATCCTTCCGCCTCAGCCTTCCGAGTAGCCGGAACTACAGGCGCGCACTACCACGCCCGGCTAGTTTTTGATTTATTGTAGAGATGAGGTTTCGCCTGCCCAGGCGGGTCTCGAACCCGCGGGCTCAGGCAATCCACTCACCTCAGCCTCCCAAGGCGCGGGATTACAGGCTGAGCCACCGAGCCCGGCTATCACAGAATCTTTATGGATCAGAAATCTTACATAGCTTAGCTGGTTTATACTGAAGTCAAGTTGTCAGCCTGGACTGCAGTCTCCTCTGAAGGCATTAATGGGAAGGATCTGTTCTGAAGCCCACTAGCCTAGTTGTTAGCAGTATTCTGTTCTCTGTGTGATGTTGGACAGTTGGCCTCAGTTTCTTGCTACCTTAGCCTCTCTATAGGGCAACTCAAAATATGAAAACTTGTTTCAGCAGAGGAAGCAAGCGAGAGAGAGCAAATAATATAAAAGCCAGAGTCTTTTATTTTTAACAAAATCTCAGAAATAATGTCACTTTTGCCATTTTTTATTACTGATAAGTGTGTCACTGGGTCCAGCCCACACTCAGAGATAGGGAATTATACAATGTCATGAATATGAGGACGCTGAGAACATTGGGAGCCTTTGCAGAATCCTACCAGGTTTTTAAATTTTGATATGTATTCTTCAATTATCATTAACCATAAACATCTCATAGATGGCCTAACAGTTGTCTTTATCTCAATAATTATTTATATATATTTTATTTAAACTCTAGGTTATATAGATTTTTTTGAAGCTATCATTAGTTTATTAACCCCAAATTTCTTACTGTATAGTCTATGTATTTTTTATGGTTGTTGCTCTCCATTTCTTTGTTCCTCTCTCATTCAGCATATGTCTCTATATGGCCATTATATTGATTAAATATATTTTGTACTGTTTTAGTTGATAGATTTATATGATATTTTATCCCCTCTTCTTTTAAAATGATACTAATAAATCTAAAGTATTGCAATAAAGTTGAATAATTCTTTATAATCCCTAAACATTGAACATTTTGAAAGAGAAACTCTTAGAAAATGCTTCAATAGTTTCAAATTGCCTTGTGTAATAGGGAATGATTTAAAGTTACTGAAGCACTATATGTCTTCTAAATGTTTCAGTTTAGAATTGAATAAAAGAGTACTTGAGAAAGTATTCATTACTGAGCAAATATTACATAAATAATTGTGCATGTGGTCTTGGAGCCTAAACAAAAAGCAAAAAATAAGTAGGAGATTTAATATATGAGTCAAAAATGAAGCCCTGTATAATTTTTGTTAATATCTGTAGTTTAGAATAAATGCATTTTTAAAAATTCTCTCATTTTATATAATAAAGACAATTTTCTAGTCTCCCAGTATTGGAAAAAAATGTATTTTTATCAATTTCTCAAATGTTTCCTAAAAATGTGTTTGTATGCCATATCATTAAGAATAAAAAAGGAGTTGGATGTGTTAGTCATTGTAATTTTCTATGACATGATGGCATTTAAATTTAAATGTGTACAACAATTCTTAAAAATCAAGGAATAAAAAATGTTATCCTCAATTGCTAAGAAGCTTGGGACTTATTCAATTTGGATTGAAGGCACACAGAAGTAGTTGAATTTAGAACATTCCCACTTTAACTGGCCAAAGTTGGCAGGCTTAACTAAAGATTTGTATCCAAAGCATCACTTTGGGGATTTTTTTAAATGCTCCCTACAGATTTGATTATAATATTTTTCAGTTACCAATTTTGCATTTTTTCTAAGCATTAGAAAAAAATCTGTGCAACATGGCATATACTTTTCTAAAAGCTAGAAAAAATTCTGTGGATTTTGAAAAAGTAAACATGCTAGGATTTTGGTAAATAGCAGTAAATTTAGCATATCTGTTATCTTCCCCCTTCTGAAAGGTTACTAAAAAGATTCACAGATTTACATACAATTGCAGAAAATAACACAGGGAGATCCACTTCACTGCTCTCCCACTCCCTTACCGGATCATCTCTGGCAACCCTTAAATTGTCCTCCATGTGCATGGTTTTTTTCATTTCAAGAGTGTTATGTTAATAGAATCATAACGTGTCTAATCTTTGGAATTGCCTTTTTTTTACTCGGTACAATTCTCTAGAGATTCATCCAAGTTGTGATCGATATTCTATTTCTATATGTTGTTGGGTGGTATTCCATGATACAGATTAACCACAGTCACCTTTTGCAGAACATCTGGGTGTTTTTCAGTATAAGGATATTATGAGCAAAGTTGCTGTAAGCATTCATGTACACGATTTTAGATTACCATAAATCTTCCTTTCTCTATAACTTGTCTTTTTATCTTAATAGAACCCTTTACAAGATTTTTTTCAATGTAACTGATTTTAATGTTGAAGTATAATTTAGTTTGTGTGTGTGTGTGTGTGTTATGCGTTTAATGTCAATTTCAGAAACTCTTTGCCATCGCTACATTTTGAAGATTTTTCTCCTAGGTTTTCTTCTTAAACTTTATAGTCTTACATTTTACACTTATGCACATGATCCATTTGAACTAAATTATGTGTAAGACAGGAAACTTAGGCCATTTTCCTTTGTTTGTTTTGTTTTGTTTTTGACTACAGACGATTCAGTTGCTCTAGCAGGATTTGTCGAAAGGGCTGTCTTTCTTCCATTGAATTGTTTTTGAATGTTATGCAAAAATCAGCTGGGTATATTTGAGTGGACCCATTTCTGATAGTTACTGAATTTCATTGATCTGTCAATGAATACCACAATACCTCCACTAATACCACAAAGTCTTAATTAGTATAACTTTACAATCGATTTTGAGATTGGAAAGACTGATTTCTTCCACTTTAGTCTGCTATTTCAAAGTGGTTTTAACTATTCAAATTTATTTCATTTGCAAATAAATTGTAGAATGATAATCACTACATATACAAATTTTTTTCTGAGATTTTGCTAGAAATTGTGTCAAATGTATATAAATTTGGAGATAATTTATATCTTTACTATGTTAAATCTTCCAGTCCATGAGCACAGTATACCTCTCCAGTTATTTAGATGTTTTTCATTTATTTTATCAGGATTGTACAGTTTTCAGCATACAAGCCCTATTTAAGTCTGCTAAATTTACACATAGTTATTTATTTTTGAGTGAAAGTAAATTATATTTCTAAATTTACTGTCTACGTATTCATTAATAGTACAGAGAAATACAATTGAATTTTAAATGTGTATCTTGTATCCTGTGACTTTGATCAACTCACTTATGAATTCTAGTAAGTTTTTGTTACTTTGTTAGTTTTTACTTAGATTCCTTAAGATTTTCTATAAAGACAATCGGGTTAGCTATAAATAGTTGTGTTCCTTCCTGACTTATATGTCTTTTAATTTCATTTCTTGCTTTACTGCACTGACTAGGCCTCCCAGCATTATTTTAAATATCAGGGTGAGAATGAAATGTTAGCCTTATTCTCAATCTTTGGGGGGTCTTTCACCATTACTATAATATTAGCTATAGTATTTATTGTTTGGTTGGTTTGGTTTTGGTAGAAGCTATTTTTCCAGTTGAGGAATTGATTCTTTAGTCCTATTTTTTCTGTTTTGTCAAGAATGGGTGTTTAGTTATTTTGATAAATTGCTGAATTGTATTTGCTGGTATTTTGTTGAGGACTTTTGCATTTATATGCATGAGGGTTATTGATGTACAGTTTTCTTCTAAGGTAATATATTTTTTCCAGTTTTTGTACCAGGATAATACAAACGTTTTAAAATCCATTGGAAAAATATTTCTTTTTTATGAAAAAATTATATAGAATTAGGATTAACTTTTATTTAAATATTTGATAACTTCAGTTAAATTATTTTGGTATAGATATTTTTGTTTAGCCCTCAAATTCAATTCCATTAATAGTTACAGGACTATACAAAGTATTTATTCTAGGTGACCTACAGTAGTTTGGGTTTTGTGAGGAATTTGTCCTTTTTATCTAAGTTGTCAAATTTGCATGTTTAATGTTGCTATTAGTGTTCTCATTATTTGAGCAATGTCTTTTGAGTATGTAGTGATATTCTGTTTCATTTTTGATAGTTATTTTTTTTTGGTAGAAATTTGTTAATTGTATTCACTTTTTTCAAAAAAATTACTTCTTTGTTTAATTTTTGTAACTTTTTTCTGTTTGTAATTCAGTTAGGTCTGTTCTTTATTATATCCTTCTTTCTGCTTGCTTTAAAATTATTTTGTTATTTTTCTAGGTTATCTAGAAAGCAACTCAAAATATTAATTTAATACTTTTCTTTCTGTACGATATGCATATATGCACTTAGTCCTTTTTTCAACTCTGCCTTAGCTGTGTCACACAAACTTCAACATGCTATATTTTCACTTTTTGTTTTGTTTTTCAAGTTTCCTTTTTTTATTATTATTACTTTTATTGTAAAGGTAAAATTCAGGGTCAGGTACATAAGTGGTCATGGTGCAGATAAAATTTGGGTATCCTAATTGATGTTATATGTCATCCCTCCCTCCCCTGTCAGTGTCCCACTACTGCCAATCCCCTTCTTATCGTATTATGATAAATGTCCTGGGTCTATTTATGAGTGAGTACATGTAGTACTCAGATCTTTACTTCTGTGATAAATCTTTGAGTATTATAGACTCTAAATATATCAGTCAGTATATCCATCATTAATAACTCAAAAAAACAAGTGCTGAAGAGAATGTGGGGAAAAGGGAACACTTCACTGTTGGTGCAATGTAAACTAGTACAGCCTCTGTGGAAAACAGCATGGCAATTTCTAAAAGATCTAAAAATCGACCTTCCACACAACCCAGCAATCCCCCTTCTGGAAATATACCCAGAGGAACGCAAATCACTCTATGAAAAAGATACTTTCACATGCATTTTTATCGCAATATTATTCACAATAGCAAAAACATGTAACTAACCATACTGTCCAACGAAAGTGGACTGGGTAAAGAAAATATGGTACATATATATGATGGAATTTTATGCAGCCATAAAGAAAAACAAAATTATGAACTTCGTAACAACTTATATTTTCACTTTTATCACTTTTTAAAACATTTTGCTGTGGTTTCTGTTTGAGTTAAAATTATTTAAAAATGTGGTGTGTAACTTCAAAGTGTTTTCATATTCTCCTGCTATCTTCATGTTACAGATTTCTAGTATAATTTCATTGAATTCAGAAACAACACCTTATAACATTTCAATCTTTAAAATTATTAGTTTTGTTTTCTGGTCCAACAAACCAACCTTGATTTATCTTCTGTGGTAACCCCTTGTAAAAGATATTTTCTTCTTTTATTGAACAAATTATGTTCATTAGATACTGTTGCTTGATGATGTTGTTTAGTTCATCTACATCTGCGCTTATGTTCTCTATAGTTGTTTTACCAACTGTTGGGAGGTTTGTTGAAGTCTCTTTTTATTTTCATCACTTAATTTTTTAAGTCTACAATTTTTATTTGATTCTTTTTATTTTCTTTATTCTTGACTAAAACTTTCTATTTTCCTTGCTGAGAATTCCTGTTGTTTTCTTTGCTTTATAAGCATGTTCATAAATATCATCGAACAATTTTTATCATGACTTCTTTAAAAAATTTTTGTTGTTAAAAAATAAAGTATTGCATATCACAAAATAGCTAGAAAAGAGGATTTTTGAATATTGCCACCACATAAAAATAATAAATATTTGGGTTGATGGATGTATTGATTACACTGGTTGATAATTACATGATGTATACTTGTATCAAAGCATGTCTACATATTTGTACCTCATAAATATATACAATTATTATATTTTCTTTTAAAATAAAAATAATAAAAATAATGAATAACAAAAAGCTATTATTTGCATCATGCAATTGTTCATAATTTTTGTGTTTATTACTATTTTTACAATAAACATATAAATTATTATTTAATAGTATTTTAAACTATTAAACTAACTGCCACTTCCTCTTAAATGACTGATTTCATTAGCCCAAGGGAGGGATAGGCAGTTGCTGGGCACTGCTGGGGTGTGGGGAGCAACATAACAACACAAAGGGTACCTGGTCCTATACCAGGGCAAGTGAGGACATATTGGAAGTCCAAACTTCACCTGTGTGCAGCCTATTTGTGTAGTTAATCTTTTCTTGTAATTTATATCTCTATAATAAAATAAAATTTAATAAAAGATAAAAAATATATGAGTGATTTCATTTTAACTGGTTTATTTCACATAACATAATGTCCTCTAGTTTCATCCATGTTGTTTCAAATTATCGAATTTCATTTTTTATGGCTGAATAATATTCTATTATGTATATGTACCACATTTTCTTTATCTATTCTTCTGTTGATGGACACTCAGCTTGATTCCATAACTTGACTTTTGTGAATTGCGCTACACTAAAACAGGAGTGCAGATATCTCATCAATACCTTGTTTATTTTCTTGGATATAGACCCAACATGTTCTTAAGCTAAATAAATGATAAACGATAATGGATATCCTAATTTTCCCAATTTGATCATTACACATTTATGCTTGTATCAAAATATCATATGTACCTCATATAATATGAAACTATTATGTATCTATAATGATTAAAAATTAAATCTTTAAAAAATATATGAGCAATTTTGTATACTGTAAAATATTAATCTAAGTCAGGATTGTTATTGTTTGTATAATTCTTCTTTTGCTTCTGCAACATAATTCACTTAACTGTATTTAATTGATTTTGGACATGTAGGTAATTTCTTCATTTTGTGTTTAAATAAGATTTTTGTGAACAATTTGGTACATAATGTTGACTATTTTCTGTGTACAACTCTGATTACATTTTTAACAAAAATTTCTACAAGTAAGTCACTGATCAAATATTGTTTGATAGAAATTAGTAAACATGCATTGGTTTACCTTGACATTCCATTTTATAATTATTTAAAATCTATTTGTTTTAAATATTATTTATTGAGGTCATGATATCTATCATGGGAGTAGCTATGTCATGCTTTTAAAAAATTATTTATATATTTATGTGATTTAATATTTTAATTTATAATATTCAATTTAAAACAATATTTTTCTATTATCAGATATTTCTATCTAGAAATGCAATGAAATGTTATTTTAAATTGCTTTAATGTCAAATGAAAGCTAAAAATATCAATTTTAATTCCTGAGTGAATTTTGTGATAAAATTACAATGCTCTGATGAACCAAGATTAGAATAAAGTCTTAAAAATAGTTTTGTAATTGTTGACCAATTACTGCAATTTGACTTTTGCAAAGGAAAATAAATAACCTAAAACTATCTAATTTTAGAATGTCAAAACAAAATGAAACCAAATGTAGCTTTTGTGTGATGATGAAGCTTTAAAACTTCTTCCTTAATTGTGATAATTTGGAACAAATTAGGGAGTCTTGCAGTGAGCAATAGTCTAGTCACAGAGCTCTTAAGAACACTAAATCAATGTGCAGACAAACTTGCTGAGTAGGACTCTCAAATCTGAGTGTTTTGTTAACAGAAGGTCAGCCAGAAATGATTGTTTTTTTTATTTTTCTAATGATACTTACAAAACAGCTATTACCGTTCTTGTAAATATTGCAACTGTAATATTATGGTTTAATTAAAAAATCAGCTATCTCTATTTTTATTTTAATATGTTACTGTTTTGCATTTCTTCAGCTTATTTCTAATATAATTGTGAAATATGTATTTTGAGTTTCCTTAATCCATGGTATGCTTTGTTCTAAGTAACAACAGGAATGATGGTAGAGTTCAGTAATGGGTCGAGGATTCTAGAGGAAGGCATAGCAGGTAGGATTCCCACTGTAAATGGACATCTGATATGAGGAGATACTGTACAAAAAACGCTGTCCTCACAATCACTGTGAGGTTATTTGTTAAAGTGAATATCCCAAAAGAGACTTGCTTTAATGTTTTGTATCCCTGTAAAAGTACTTTGGTAACATATATCATTGCTGGTTTTTTTCTTTGACCCAGTGATTTTAAAATGAGCTAGTACTGTAGTCAACTGAATATAATTTGCTAACTAACCACATTTATAAATGTCTGTTATTAACAAATCACAAAAATTAAAAAACCCTAAAAACAGAACAAAATTTTAAAGCAATATGAAAAAAAAAATTGGAATTTATGTAGAACCAAGCAATTTTATGCAAAATAAACATTTTTTAAAATTATAATTTGAAAGCCTCAAATTAGCTTTCACTGATTTTTTTTTTTTTTTTTTCTGAAAAGACCAATTCTTCATGGTATCCTGTAACTCAAACAAACCATTAGACTTCTTAGTTATAAAAAAGGGTTGACCAGTCGTGGTGTCTCAGCCTGTAATCCCTCACTTTGGAAGGCCAAGGCCAGAGGATTACCTGAGCCTGGGGTTTCGAGACCAGCCTGGGCAAGTTGGTGAGACCTCATCTCTACAATAAATTACATAATCTAGCTGGGTGTGGTGGTGTGTTATTTTTGTGATTTGTTAATAACAGACATTTATAAATTTGCTTAGTTAGCAAATTATATTCAGTTGACTACAGTACTAGCTCATTTTAAAATCAGAGTCAAAGAAAAAAACCAGCAATAATATATGTTACCAAAGTACTTTTACAGGGATACAAGACATTAAAGCAAGTATCTTTTGGGATACTCACTTTAACAAATAACCTCACAGTGATTGTGAGGACAGCGTGTTTTTTGTACAGTATCTCCTCATATCAGATGTCCATTTATAGTGGGAATCCTACCTGCTATACTTTCCTCTAGAATTCTCGACCCATTACTGAACTCTACCATCATTCCTGTTCGAGCTACTTGGAAGTAGTTCCAGCTACTTGGAAGGCTGAGGTAAGAGGATCTCCTAAGCCCAGCAGATTGAGGCTGGGGTGGCCGTGAATTTGCCACTACACTCTTCCAGCCTGGGAGACAAGAGTGAAACTCCAACTCAAAAAAAAAGAGGGAAGAGTCTTTGTGTTAGCGAAAGTATTCTCTATGGTCAACATATTAACCAAAGATATTTTCTCTTATCCTTTGTCGAAGATATGTTCATTTTTGGTCAGTTACCAGTTTTGATTTTTAACCATTTTGAGTTGTTGGTGCAGCTTTGATCAACACTGAGTTTGCTGCTGTTAGAAAACCAAAGGAAGATATTTTAAGAATATAAGGCCATTTGTTAATGTTGTTTATATCATATATTATGAAATAATAAATGTCCAAATATATATTTCTAAGAATATATTTTTTGCATAGAAAATCACAGTACCCTAGTATTTTTTACTCAATTCCTTTATAAACTACTCATCTAATATCAACTATACAAATTTTTATATCCACAAAGTAAATACACATTAAGGTGAAGTAAAACTAATAATTGCAATTTGGATTGGTATAACATACAGATCATATTGTTTTGCTTATTGATTTACTGTTTGAAAAAATACATACTTTTTGGCCAAATCACTAGTAATATTGAGACAGGAGATAGTTAGAGAAGGCCAGGCAGACAGACAGGTGAGTCCTCTGGTAACAACATAGTGAACTCCTGGCAGATCTCTCAGACACAGTGTTGGTAAACAAGCTCCCTGGGAGCCTCTCAAGCTAGAGCTTAGGTACTCACTGCTGGGATGGAGAACCAACCAATCAGCTCACCATTAGGTCCCTACCTTCATACCGACCAATCAGAACAACTACAGCTCACAGCTAGTGTTAGCCAATCGACTTCGACTTAGGGCTACAGAAGCACCAGGTTTTTTGGCCCCAGATGGGCAACCCCCTTGGATCCCCCCCCACCATGGGAGCTTCTCTGTCCTCCCAATAAATCCTGCTTTCTCACTTTCTGACTGTCCGTTTCCCTCATTCTTCAGACAAGAGCCTCGACCCTGAAGAGCTGCAACCTGAAGAGCTGCAGAAGATCGTTGGAGCTGGCTGAACCAGGAGAGCTGCCAGAAGACAAAGCTCCAAAGCTGAGACACCTGGGGGGCTAGGCTTGCCAGCCCACCAAACCAGCAACACTCTCAGGGCTTGGTTTGCCAGCCCATTAGAGCCAACACTCCGGGGGCTAGGCTTGACAGCCCACTGGATTGCAACACTCTCGCGGCTTGGCTTGCCAGTCCATTAGAGCTGACACTAATGGGACTAGGCTTACCAGCCCCTTGATGACCCTCTCTGGAGCTTGACTGGCTGACTCATTGAACTGACACTATTGAAGCCCAGGCGGACCTGAAAAATCCGCATCAATATGTAATTCAAAATATTATTTGTTAAAATACTATTGCCAACATGTATAATACTATATGCATCCATGTGTTCTGTTTCCAGAAGTGTGATCTTGGACAAATTAATATATTTCTCTGACACTCAGATTACTCATCTGTAAAAAATGGATGAGTACTTATCTCATAGAGGTAACCATTAGAATTGTTTGAGAAACAGTTTTAAAATGTACCACTGTCTGTGTCTCAGAAGAGACCAGTTAAATCCAAATCTTGTAGTGAATCTTGACATTTGTGAAATACGAAGAAGTAGAGAAAGTTGCTTTGAAATACTTCGGGAAAGAACAAAAAATAGAAGGGTACAGAAAATGCTCACAATTGTTCAACACTGAGTACATATTTGGGTTCATAATATTATCCTTTCTACTTTCACATAATTTTGAAGTAATTCGTACAAAAGTTAAAATTTAAAAATGACTTTTTAAAAAATTCACATTGATTATCCAAGCCTTTACCCCTTGATTTTTTATAAAATCTTTAAATTTGACTCTGTGGAGACAGGTTGGCAAACAACCTGATATGTGTTCAACTGAGGAAGTATTGCCTACCATTTTTTTCTACTATATTTTATTTCCTTTATTTCTCTCATAATTTCTCTTGCTCTTGAAGCCACCAAAAGAAGTCACTCTTTTCCAGACTCTGGTGGTTCTCAAGTAATCTCCAGTGTCATACTTAGAGTGCTATCTGACTCATATAAATACCTATCACCACATACAAGAGATGTTTTGGTTTCAGTGCAGTTATCTAGAAAACCTCTTTTCATTTGGATTCTGAAGCAAACTAAACAAGCCCAGAAGTTTAGAGTGTGTCACTTCTGTTTTGTTGTTGTTGTTGTTTTGTTTTTTGTTTTACCCTCAGACATTGTTTAAGCATAACAATTCATCAAATTTGACCCACCACCACCACCACCAAAGGACAGATCTCTCTTTAGATTATAAGCAAACTAGCTTAGTAAGTTTTATTTTTCAACATGAGCATTTAAGCTTCCATTAATGGTAAATTTATGGTTCATGAGTGGGTATTTGTGTACACTTGGCTAACTAAGAAGTTCATTCTGACAATTTACTTTAGAGTAGTGAGGTACAAGTGAGGATTTGCTACCTAAGTACTGCAGTCAGGGGAAGTTTGAACCTCTACTTGACCCTTACTCCCCCTGATAGTGTTTCAGGTTCCTATTGTGTTGTCTGGTGCTCTCTCTTCTGTTCCGTCTCTCCCCTAGCAGTGTTCAGAGACTGCTAATTCCACCTGGCCCATTTATGAGTGAGAACACATGGTATTTAATTATTTGTTTCTGTGACAGCTCAATAAGATAGTCTCCAGCTCCCTTCAAGTTGCTGCTAAGGCCATGATTTTTTTTCCCCTCCTTTAGGACTATGTAATATTCCACTGTATATATGTACCACATATTGTTTATCTAGTCCACTTTTGATGGGCAACAGGGTTGGTTCCGTGTTTTTGCTATTATGAATTGTGTGGCAATAAACATGCATGTGCAGGTGAATTTTTAGTACTAAATCAAAGAAATTGTTTATGGTTAATTAGAATGTGCTACTTACAGCATAAAGGAAAAAAAACTGTGTTCAAAATTAATGGCAGTCTTTTCTCATCAGTTCTATTCTTGCAGGTTTTAACCATAAAATTTTAAGACTCATTATATTTTTGCTTCCAATTATACGAAATAATAGTATATATACTGTGTCTCATTAAAATTGATGAGCTTTAGGACATGGAATTCTTTTCTTTTTGATTGTATTATCTGCATGAAAGTGGACAGGTTTTTCTTAATACCCATTCTGATGAGGGTAAAAAACAATTGGACTGTATGGTACTCCTATTTTTTACAGCAGAGGTTTAGTCAGATTACATTTGAACGAGATAGAAACAGAATCATATAATCTCTATCAGATAAATTTTATTTTTTCATATAATTGTAAAGTCATTTTATCCTATTTAATTCTATTATTCTTGGTTACTAGTAGGAAGCTTCAGGATATAATCATTTTCTCTTTGCCTATTTATAATAACAAGAAAACAAATTAACAAAATTGCTGTCTTCAATTTTTTTAATTAGATATAATTATATATGGCATTTTAAACTTACAGAAGAGGATATAAAAGCTTTGCTTTTATAAATACAAACAATATAAAATCACTCATAATCCAATATTAACAGTAGTTAATAGGATCAGGTATTAAAATATGGATAGATTTTTCATCATGTAATAATAAAGTATACAGATTTTATATAACTTTGTACTATTACCAATTATTTTTGTTATATAACATTATACTTACAGTACTTTCCTTTTTGGATTTTATTCTCAGACTACTTCCTTAAAAGTGAAAATTTTGGAAATGAAACATTGCAACTCCTGTAACACAAAGCCAAATTCCATTGTGAAGAATGAATTACTTCTTAAAATCTAAAAAATATATTTAAAAAATACTGATTCTCCCAAGCTGCAGATTCTCCACATACATGTTTATAATAAATGTCTTAGGCTTACAAAATCAAAATAAACAAACTAACTTAATAATTTTATTTTTATTTATTAATTTATAAATAAGAATTTATGTTGTGAATAAATAGAGTTAGCATTATAATTTTTTAAAATAAAGGGTTAGAAAGCAAATATGCTTCTTTTAGCTGAAACTCAATTTTTTCTCAAATTCGGTGAATTCAGTTGCTTGAGAGTGTGAAAGATATGCACATGTGCAATTTGTCAAACACACATATTGACTATTTTATTTAAATAAATTATTCATATAATTTTTAAAGTAATAGGTAGCTGTGTGTATGTATGAACATCTTCAGTATTTTTATGACTATATGCAATAAATTTTAAGATATTCCTATACCCTTTCTTAGAAAAATAAATAAAATGTGTAATTATTTGTCACAATAGGAGACCATGTTCTGAAACTAGAAGTACTCTTACCAAAACAGTAGTTCTTTGAAAACAACTAACATAACTTTTGGAGGATCTGAGTTTTGACCTTAATGCAACCTGACAAGTTACTTGACCAGAGTTTCATATATGCTGGCAGAATACTGTTGACAACTGGGTCAGATATGCTTGACCAGAATTTTATACATGCTGGCAGAAGGGCAGTGTCACAGTCAGCAGTGTGAACTTCCATGTTTGCATCTGTGCCCTTGTTCTCCAGTTTCCATGATGGGAAATTCAGAGGAGGATTCAAGTGGATGCTGCACACAAAGTGGGTTTGTGTCACAGGTAAGGAACCCTAAGCATAGAAAACTTCAGTCTCATAAGGGAGTAATTGTCAACATTGTTCATCCTTTGCTCTGTAAAGACATATGTTTAGTATTCTGGTTAGAAAACACATCTGTCTTCCTCCTCATATGGAGAGACTATCTTTAGCTTCCAAGGCAGTTTTCTATTCAAATCTCCTTGAAAAAGTAGTCCAGGCCAAGCTATCCATGTTTCTTCACAAAGCATGTAGAAACACAAGAAACTTGTCAAGAATTACCTTCAATAATCATATACAATAATAATTGCACATAATACCAGACCTACTAGTTGCTTTCAGAATTCATTAAACCATACAAATTCTAACATAAATAATTTACTTCGATGGATAAAGGCCACATTCTCAGTAGTTAGTCCAAGGAAAAGAACAGATTAATCTTTACTAATTCAAGTTATAAATGTTTATTTCAGAAATAAATTAGATTGTGAAAACTTTGAGATAAAAAAGAGGCTTTAATCACTTTTGTAATCCTTTAAAGTCAAGCACTATACCTCATACTTACTAGCTGTTAGTAGTAAAAGTTCTTATTTTCAGATTCTCAGCATCAATTACTTTGGATAAATGCCCACCTCTAGACTGTGTGATTCTGGTAGACTGCCAATCACCAGGGCTGAAAGAGGCCAAAAGGCTTAGAACAGTATTTGGCACAGAGCAAGTGCTGTTTAAGTATTTGTTACATAAATAATATTAAACCAAAGAACTCTAAATGAGGTCATGCTCAATAAGATATCATTGAATTATATCAAATTGTTCTTTTCTTTAAATTTGCAATATATGATTTACTGTTGCTATTCAAAATGAAAAATATTCAAAAATTACAAAAGAAATCTCTTTACATATCTTTGTTCTTCAACCACTCAGTTTTCTTCACTAAAGGCCAACAATACCATTAGAATTTTTTATCTCTGGAGAAATTTATAAACATATAATCAAATATATGCCTGTCAAAAATATATGGAAACTGCTGTCTTCTTGTTTTATTATAAATGGTAGTAAACCAAATACATTATTGTTGTATTGTTTTCTTCACTTAGCTATGCATAAAGATGAACATTTAGATATATGAATATTTCTTATTTTATTTTGTAGACGTATGATTTATTTATTTATTTATTTAGAGACGGAGTCTCACTCTGTGGCCCAGACTGGAGTGCAGTGGCCGCTCCTGGCCACCGCAGCCTCCACCTGCTGGGCTCCGGCGATCCTTCCGCCTCAGCCTTCCAAGTAGCTGGAACTATAGGCGCGTGCTACTATGCCCGGCTAATTTTTGATTTATTGTGGAGATGAGCTCTCGCCAAGTTGCCCAGGCAGGTCTCGAACCCTGAGGCTCAGGCAATTCACTCACCTTGGCCTCCCAAAGCGCGGGATTACAGGTTGAGCCACTGAGCCCGGCCTGTAGCCATATGCTTTATACTTCTAGTATGGGTTAAATAACTCATCAACCAAATGATAGACATTAAAATAATTTCCAATCTATTGCTGTAATTTTATACATGTGCAGAAAGGGATATATAATATGTTCTTGGAAGCTGAAGCATTTAATCAAAGTGATTGTGCCATTTTTTGCAGGGGGTGGGGGGAGCATTGCCATAAATGGTATTCATTGATTTATATACTTACCTGTTCTGATTTTCTTTCAAAGATACAAGTTACATTGTATTGAAAGCATATTAACAAATCAAAATAAATAATAATACACGTGAAAAAAATCAACCTTCCCAAGATATTCACATACTAATTATTAGAACCTATGAATGTGTTACCTTATAAAAAGTATTTTGCTGAAGTAATTAAGTTAAAGAGCTTGAGATGAGATAATTATTCCAGATAATCCAGGTGGGCACAATATAATCACAAGTGTGCTCTTAAAGAGGTAAGGGGATTAAATGCAGAAGAAGAAGATGGAGCAATGGAAGCAGATGCTAGAGTGATGTACTTTGAAGATGAAGGAAGGCACATAAGCCAAGAAATGCAGGTGACATTTAGAACCTAGAAAAGACAATGAAATGGACTTTTTCCTTTAGCTGCTAGAGGGAACACAGTACTGCTAACACCTTGATTAGACTGGTGACCTCCCGAACTATAAGAGAATAAATGTCTGTTGTTCTAAGTCTCTAAATTTAATTCGTTACAAAAGCAATCAGAAACTCAAAACAGCATCGGTATTCATCTCTGCTTTCCTCTTCCTCCTCCCTACATATTTTAAACCATTTTCTTGATTTTGGTATTTATTATTTTCATAATTTTATTAAATTTTAAATCCAGACATTTTCTTTAAAATTTTATTCTACAAAAAGCTCAACACATATTTGGCAGTGAGTGACAGTTATTTCCTTCTTCCAGAATGATAACAGAGTGGCACTTCTACATGCAATCTAGACTACATTTCTCTAGTTCCTTTGCTATAAGGTTTTGTCATGTGACCAAGTTCTCACATGGCAGATATACAAATGTGGCGGGTTACATTTCTGTGCCTGAGGATTAAGGTATTAGGTAAAAGATTCTTCACACTCTACTTTATTCACTTGCAGCTAAAATGTGGACATGTAGATAATAAAAATGTGCATGTAGAATTAGTCTGAGGGTTTCTTAGATTCAGTACAAGCTAAATGTTAGCTTCAGCCAGGCTAGGTGGCTCAGCCTGTAATCCCGCGCCTTGGGAGGCTGAGGTGAGTGGATTGCCTGAGCCTGCGGGTTCGAGACCCGCCTGGGCAACTTGGCGAGACCTCATCTCTACAATAAATCAAAAAATTAGCCGGGTGTGGTAGTGCGCATCTGTAGTCCCAGCTACTTGGAAGGCTGAGGCGGAAGGATCGTCGGAGCCCAGCAGGTCGAGGTTGCGGTGACCGGGAGCTGCCACTGCACTCCAGTCTGGGTGACAGAGTGAGACTCCAACTCAAAAAAAAAAAAAAAAAAATTCAAAAAAAAATTCAAAAAAGATAAATGTTTAACTTCTCTGGTATTCTGTGGTATGGAAACACATTAGTGGAGATGAGTGAGACACTGAAGAATGGAATGGGAACATTTGAGTTAATACTAATAAAATGGAGAGACTGTAACC
>CAUYQG010067902.1:0-18190 GCA_963574415.1 Tarsius wallacei
GGCTCGGTGGCTCAGCCTGTAATCCCGCGCCTTTGGGAGGCTGAGGTGAATGGATTGCCTGAGCCCGCGGGTTCGAGACCCGCCTGGGCAAGCAAGACCTCATCTCTACAATAAATCAAAAAATCAGCCGGGCGTGGTAGCGCGCGCCTGTAGTTCCAGCTACTCGGAAGGCTGAGGTGGAAGGATCGCCGGAGCCCGGCAGGTCGAGGCTGCGGTGACCGGGAGCGGCCACTGCACACCAGTCTGGGCGACAGAGTGAGACTCCAACTCAAAAAAAAAAAATTTTACACAGTTTTATATATTTCTTCAACAAAGTCTTCATCCCCTAAACACTGTGAAAACCACTGTCACCTCTACTCCAATCAAAATCACTCTATTTTTCTGGCTTTAAATGACCTACTCATTGAAAGGGTCCCCACTCTTATGCTGTATTTGTATCCTACATCCAACCAAATTTGTGGTGCTCAGATATTGGGTGTTTTTCAAAATCTCTCCAAGTGATTGCGAAGTAAAGGTAGGATTGAAAGCCATTCTGCTGGTCTCAAAGGGTGTTTGAGATGCTGCAGTAGAATTTGAGTCCATACAACTGTTTAATACATTTGTTGCCCTGTGGTGCAGTTTGCATAAAGTATTAGGCTCAGACATGAGTTCTTATCTTTGCACCTTTGCTTTCTGTCTTCCATAGTTAAGAGCATCGCCTTTGTCTAACAATCTCAGTTCAAATTCTGCATATACCATCTGCTATGGTTTGAATATTTGTGTTCCCCTAAAATTCATATGTTGAAATTGAATCCACAATGCATTGCAATTAGGAGACAAAGCGTTTAGAGGGTGATTAGGTCATGAATGTAGAGCCCTCAGGAATGGGATTAGTGCCCTTATAAAATAAGTCCAAGGGAGCTTGTTTGCGTCTTCTACCTTGTGAGAATGCAGCAAAAAGCCACTGTTTATGAATAAAAGATCTTCATCAGATACTAAATTTGCCAATATTTTATCCTGGGCTTCTCATACTCCAGAACTATGGGAAACAAATTTTTGTTGTTTATAAGCTACCCAGTCTATAGAGTTTTTGTTATAGCAGCCAAAATGGACTAAAACACAATCTATTGCTATACAACTCTAGGTAAATTACTTAAACTCTCTGAATCTCTGTTAACCCCAATGAAGTGGAAACAATGAAACATATATCTTAGGGTTCTTTTGCTATTTAAATAAAGGAACTCAGTGTATAAACTCCTTGGTAATATGCAAGGCTCTGCTATCAAGTAGAAGCAGTAGCAGCAATATTTACCAGCCATATATGACTTTGGTTTCTTCTGAGACAACATTTGGGACAGAGTTACTTTTTGTAAATTAGACAAAATGTTCAAGTATTATTACTACTCAGGAAAAGAATCAAAATACAAAGTGTTCTGTAGGTCATCAATTTCAACCTTCAATAAACTCCGAAAAAGCAGATTTTTAGTATTGAGGCTCTTTATAAATAAACAAAACATCTAAAATGCTTTAAGGCTTTTCTCCAGTGTAAAAATGACAGAAGACTGAAGTAATCTGCCAAGATGATTAACTGGGGGATATCTGATCTTTGGAGTCATCAAAAATAATCAACAAAGCCAAGTTTAATCTAGTGAATAGTGCTGCATTCCATCTAATTCTAGGTGCTCCAGATTTACATAAATGCTCTGAGGTTCTTGGAATCATGTATTCTAGAAAGACTGTGCAGAACATTAGTGCACAGGTGCATTGCCAAGCAGTGTCCCTAGGAGGGTGACCTCCAGAAACCCTACCAGCTGCTGTTCAGACATGGCCTTCAAATGGGAATTTAAGTGAAGAAAATAGTATTTGGTTTATAGATTTGTATGTGTCTCCCAGCATTCAAATCCATTGCTGGGGTTTGTGACTGTTTACGTGTGTAGCAAATTTGTGCTACAATCCAGATTTACACAATAGGTGAGTAAAGAATAATTTTCCACTTTATAAAAGGAAATTCTACCCTGTAAAATAGCACACACAGCAGATTACTTTAAGTAATAGCAGACAATGCAGCATAGGGAAAAAAGAATAAATACTGAAACCAGACAGTCTCAACTTGAATCCCAACTCTGTCACTTAGTAGCTGTGTTACCTGAAGCAAATTACTGACTTCTTTAAACTTGAGCGTTTTCAGTAATAAAAGGGAGTTTCAAATAACTGCCTCAGAAGTTTGTTGACAAAATGAGTTATCAAGTTATCATTTGTAAAGTGCCTAGCATAATGCCAAGCAGAAAGCAAATTCTCAATCTAAATTTGTTTCTATCACCTTTATGTCCTTTCCTTATTTGGTTCATTGCAAGTGCAACGTTTAATCTCCCCCCACCATTCTTCTTTTTATTTAAAGGCTCATTTGCAAATAACTTTGATACAAAACGTTTTAGGAAAGGTGATTAACTCAGACAAATAATAAGCATTGTTGTAATAATAAGTGATGTTAAAAGTTCTTTATGATAGACTGAGAAAAGAACAGAAAGATAGATAAAGAAAACAGAGAACAACCTTTAGAATGTGTAGATTTCCCGCAGGGGCTGATCTTTGTAGACTTTATTTTGATCCAACACTCATTAATTCTTGTATGAATGGTGCACCTGCCCGGGACAATAATGTCTGGGAGGAAGACTATAGACAGCAGGGGATCACGTGAGAAGAGTGAGTTCACCGGTCAAAGTGGACGGGAAGTGAGTGGAGCAAGGGTGTGAGAAGCTCCTAAATTAAGAGAGGTGAGAGAAGAACATGTGAGATAGCAGAGAAAGTTTCCTCACAATTTGTCAAAGTCAGCTTTCCACCACTTGTAAAGGACCCTTTTACGACAAAGTCATATAAATCATTCCAGTTTAGCTCCTCTAATCTTTTTAAAGATTGGGTTATTGTTAGGTAGTAGAAACTTTTCTATAAAGAAAAGGCAGGCATTGAAACTGTACATGGCCATCATTATCAAGTCAAAGAAATTGAGTTGACTTCCCCTAAGCATAAACTGATTGAGCATTAGAATATTATCAAATTTGGAAGACAGACCTAGCTTATCCACACCTTTACACAGAACAAGACTTTTGGGTGAGAGCCAAGGAAATTTAGGTAAAGTTTGGCTTCTGGTTCACAGGGATAAGATGCTTCAGATATGTTTATATGTCTGACATGCTAGGTACTATATACATGTATATATATACATTTCATAAAAGTATAATTCAAATATTAATATACATTGTCTGAGATGACCTGGGGTCACTATCATACTGAGAAAATATAGGATCTTTGTGCCTTTGGTGAATTTGTCACCTTTTCATCTGTGTTTCTGGTTTGAGATTTGAGAGGGAGGGAACCTTTGTGCATCTTTTACCAGTTGTAAGAACAACAATATTAATGAAAATAGCCACAATGAAAACTTAACAATGAATATTTTTGAGGGCCTACAATGTAGTATCAGTTATTGTGCTGTGTTTTACATGCAGTCTCTTATTCAATCCTCACAAAAACTATGTGAAATCAGTATTATGTATACATTAATGTATGACCAGTATTATTCCCACTTCAATTTTGCAGACAATTAAGAAGAATTGCTTAGACAAATCTAATTTCTGGCAGTCATAATTCAAATGCCAGTATGCTGATATTCAGAGCATGAGCTACAAACCCCCATGCTATCCATCTTCTAGAGGAAAACTTTTTTTCTGTGAAGGGCTGGATATTAAATTTTTCAGACTTTGAGGCATATGGTTGCCATTGCAACTATTCAACACAGCTGTGACAACACAAAAGCAACCATAGACAATACATAAAGGAGTGGGCATGTCCATGTTCCAATAAGATCATTTACAAAAACACATGGCAGTCTGGCTTCAGCCCACAGGTCATAGTTTGAGCTCTAGAACAGCACTGCCCCATGGAATTTTCTGCCACGATGGAATGAGTGTTCTCTATCTGCACTGCCAAATATAGTAGCCATTAGATTCATGTGACTATTGAGCCCTCAAAATGTGGTTAGTTTGACTCAGGAGCTGAATTTTAAACTTTATGTTACATTAATTAGTTTACATTTCAATGTAACTAGCCACTTCTGCCTCGTGGCTGCAGCACTGAACAGGTTAGATATAGATATCAACACATAAGATGGTTCTAATCATCATAGAATAGATTAGCAATGATTAATCAAAAGTGCATTTTCCAATATAACTTCAAAGGACAAATAAAATAATCAGTTATAAAGCATATAGCACAAAGAAAAAATCAGAATAAAATAATTTAAATTGTGCAGAATTATTATATCAGCCTTTCTTTTTTCTCATTTTTCTCAGATTACTGTGAATTTTTTTCTTCTTAATTTGTTCTGTCACACATAACACATTCATTTAAAAATATAGCTCTTTCTGCATCTCTTTCTCTCTGGGTCCATACAGAGTCGGGGGAATTATCTATTCTTTTTTCCTTTGAAGTTCAGCATACTGGGGTTCCATTATGAGTTCCACAACTATCAGCTATGTGACCTTTGGGCAAGTATTTCTTCATCTGTGAAACTAAGGCAATATTACTTTTATCTTTCTTTGAAAAGTTTTGAGAATTACTTGCAATAATACTTACTATGAATAATACTTAAAATGTCCAGCATTGGATATGGTACATGGTAGGTGACTTATTAATGTTAGTTCATTTGATTTTTTTCCTTTACCTCCTAAATTCATATTATAATATTAATTTGATTTCACACTATTTTAAACCATTTAGGTCTTTTTAAAATTTGGCTTTATTTTGACTGATCAGCCACTGTGGCCTCTCTTTTTGTCCCCAACTTGAGATGTATGAAGGCTTTTGGTCTTCCTGGGAGTGGGTGGAGGTGTGGAGGCAGCCAGGGCTTAGCTGTACACTGATTTGAGGTCAGTTCAATAAACGTGTACATCTGAAACACGAAAAACAAAAACAAAAAAACAACTTGGATGTTCCCTGTCCTTCCAATCTTCAGTTGTTGATACCTTTTTCAAAGAGACGTTATTGACGTTTATCTTCCTTTTAAAAAAAATAAACCTCTGGGGCACCAAATGCTGACTGTGTACAAAATTAACATTCAGAAGATATGTACTAATATGAAAATTAACCGAACTTGTTTCTGTCTCATTTTTATTACTTAGATGATTTACAAAAACTGATAAAGCTGCTAAAATGGATAAAGAGGTTAAGCCCTCAAATGTGTGGCTGTTTGAGAGAGCATGTTACAGCATAACTCATGCTCACCTTCATCAGAAAAGAATAAACTGCGTTCCTGTTTAGGAATGTTTGCCAGTTAATTTGAGACCCTGTAAAAATTATTTTGGTATGCACCATGGCATCATTTACATATCAGGGTAGATTGTGTCCACTTAAAACCAAAATGTTGATCATACCAATTATAGATATTAAATAAGTTACTGAAAATGTAGCATCATCCTGTTATGCATATGAAAATACTTTGAAAGTACAGAGGGAGAATACATGTGGTACTTTCAAAGCCATATTTCAGTCTCATCAGTTTTTCACTTCTCAGCATTTGAACACTGAAATATACTTATTGATTCAACATGGAGCTTACATTTATCTATAATTGGGGATTCACATATTGCCATACGCAGGAACTAAAGGTACTCCACTCACATCTACTGTGAATATGTGTACTTGCACGCTCTGGCTAGCATCTTTAATTTTCTTCGCTAAACTTTATGCAAGTCATTCAACTGCTGATACTGAATTTATGTAATGCAAAAACTACCATGAGGTATTGAAGCTAAGAGGAAGAGGCAGCATCATTTCACATAAACATTATCTCAACCTCCTCCTGCTGCTTTTGTGAACATATTTTTCTGCATATTTAAAGTTTATAACAGAGCACGAGTTCAGAGTTTCTTTTCATATTCAAACTTTATAGCAAAGCCACAAGTACATATTAATATAGCAGCTGTAATGTATTTCTAGTTAAGCTGTCATAAAGTCTAGGCTTTTCACATCATCACTTTTGAAGGTCGGTGCCACAGAGAAAAAAGCCATTTGTACTGGATCACCATGGTGGTTTGTAATACACAGGGTAATAAATATCACAATATATTTCATTTTTATACGTTTTTGATGAAGAGGTAAAAGTGCATCTTCTACAGTTGCTTTTCAGAAATTGCTCATCTGTTTGGAATGAGGGTAAAAGAGACTGAAGCTCAACATTATTTATGGAGACATTGCCACTGTTCTCTTATCCACAGCTGAGATGAGAAAAGGACGCCAATGATATTTCTTTTACAGTATTGATTTCCCCAGCTTGTCCTATGAAAGCATCATGTGTGTATTCAGGATGCATGTGAGAAAATGGAGATATTTTGACAAGCACAGTTTCTTCTGTTTTTTATTCTTATCATTCTAATAACATAGATCCTTTTGAAATGTACTTGGAAATGTCTTTCAGACATCACTGCTTTCATACCTGATAACAGTAAGCACATTAGAAATGTTTAAAAACTCACACATTTTAGTGTGTATAGACATACACACTAGCTTATGTAAGTATAATTTCTTATAGTAATAAAGATTTTGAGGAAAAAATGCTGTTGTGTGTACTTAGAAAGGATGCCATAGAGAGCTGTAAATTTGAATCTCCATCTCTGCTCTCCCTCTGCTTTGCTTCCGTCTGGTCTTTCGGTCAGTTAATTGCACTCATTTCCAGGCTGAAATTACACTTTCCTACTAGTTGAGCTAATTCTTTTTCTTTTTCCCTTTTAAGTTCTACCCTATGGCAACTTCTTTTTTTTTTAATTTCAATTTTTTATATTTTAGATTCAGAAGGTACAAGTGCATGTTTGTTTCATAGGCATATTGTGTACTGATAGGGATTGGGCTGCGGGTGTCTCAGTTCCCCAAACAGCAAACACTGTACACGATAGGTAGATTTTGAACACTTGCTCCCCTCACCTTTTGATGTTTCCAGTGTCAATTATTTTAATCTTTATGTCCGTTTAGCTTCCACATATAAGTGTGAACATGCAGTGTTTGGTTTTCCGTTTCTGAGTTAGTTCACTTAGTATATTGGCCTTCAGCGCATGACAACTTCTGAGGCAAAGTCACTCCCAGTATCCTGCTTTATTCCACATCATTATGAACATCTACTGGGATAAGAATAAGGATATTCTGAAATAGGACAGTGATGGGCAAATGACTCATATCAGTGGGCCCTGAGTGTGGGGAGCACAGGAGGGAGTGGAAGGGAGGCATGCTCCAGTGCTTGTGTGTACTTCACTCTCCCTCTACTGCCTCTGAGCCAGATCTAACTGTTCCCCAAATCTCTCTTCCTCTGCTCTCTTTTTCTACCTCAAAGCCTAAAGCACCAAATGAGCAAGAACCTTAACTGGGTCTGAGAATGGAGACAGCCTTTTTTCTCTTCCCTATTTCCCTTCTTCCTTCTCAGTTTCCAAGTCAGGTGCCTGCACCTATTTGTGTTTCTTATTTCTAAGGCTTAAGAGTTTCTTTTGTTGAAAATGATAGAACAGCGAACAGCAATGATTTCCCTTAAACAAACTATCAAGAGATTCAAAGATGCTTAAGTAGAGTTTAATAGTTACTAAAACATTGTCTCATAATAACAGAAATTGATGCTATCTACAGATTTAGGCACATTACCACTGATTTTGGTAAGTTCTGTATGACCTTGGAGTCTTTATTTAATTTTTGACTAGCACAATCCATTCATATGTCACTTTAGATTTATAATAATACAAAACAAGAGAACAGTAAAGATAGAAATTACTTCCTACCTATAATTTTAGAAATAGTGTAGGTCTTCAGCCAAGCACAAGAAGCTTATCCTATAAAAATATATACTTTTAATAACTAGGATTTTAGAAATATAGAATTGAATTACATTATAGCTTGCAAAATGAGAGATTTTCAGAGAAATATGGCCATGTCCATGCTTAGGTAAATATGTGTGCATGCATTAGTATGTATTTAAAAATAATACTTAAGAGATATACTCTCATCGTGACAATACATATGCTTTATTCGTGATATTTCTGAAGTTGGAATTTCTCAGTGCTACTTTTCAGTGAGTCATCAAGAAGACACATAATGAATATAACCAAAGCTTCTGAAGAGGTCTATTCTTCAGGGTCTACTCCAAGGGTGAATAATTTAATGAAATAGAAAAGCCAAATCACTTGTAACTCATTTGTAAAATGTGCCACATGTCTCTGACACTAGCTGTGATGGTTAATTTTATGTGCAACTTGACTGGGCTAAGGGATGGCCAGATTACTGTTAAACCATCATTTCTGGGTATATCTGTGAGGGCATTTCAGGAAGATATTAGCATTTGAATCAGCAGACTGAGTAAAGAAGTGTGGGCATCATGCACTGTAGTAAAGGCCCAGAGAGAACAAAAGGCAAAGGGAGTGCAAATTTGCCCTTTCTCTTCTTGAGCTAAGAAGCCTGGCTGGTTCTCAGGCCTTCAAATTTTGGAACTGACACCAGTTTTCCCTCCCCAACAGCCACTATACCAAGCTATCAAGCCTTCTGTTTTGAACTGAAAGCTACACACCAGGTTCTTAGGCCTTTTAAATCAGATTGAATTATACAACCAACATTTTAAAATTCTACAGCTTGTAGAAGGCACATCCTGGGACTTCTTAGTCTCCATAATCGCATGAGAGCCAATTCTCATAACAAATCTACACACACACACACACACACACACACACACACACACACATTACCTCTTGGTTCTGTTTTTCTGGAGAACCTTGACTAATTTACTAGCTAATCAGACTAGATAAAGAAGAATGCATAAAAAGGACCAGTTGACATTTGAAAGCAGATGGAAGCTGGGCACAGTGGCTCATGCCTGTAATCTCAGCATTTTGGGAGACAGAGGCGAGATGATTACTAGCAAGACCGTGTCTCTACAATAAATAAAAAAATAAGCCAACCATGGTGGCACATGCCTGTGGTTCCAGCTACTTGGAAGGCTAAGGTGGAAGGATTGCCTGAGCCCAGCAGGTCGAGGCTGTGGTGGCTGTGAGCGTGCCACTGCACTCCAGCCTGGGTCACAGAGTGAGACAACTCAAAAAAAAAAAAAATAGATGGAAGAAACTTTTTTAGCACCTAACTTAGAGTTAGACTCATAGAGCAAAAATGTATTTATTATTGAGTGGGTTTAGTAAAGATTTAATCTCTCATAAGGTAGAAAAATGATAAAAAGAAATAGCTAATGCTTGTTTTTTAATGGGAAAGAGTAGGGTATAAAGTAAAAATAACAGAAACTATGCCAGAATTAAGACCATATCATCACCAAGTTCACTGTATCCAAAGAGAGTTAGGTCAGTTGCTGCCCAAATCTAGAGAACATCAGATATTCTGAGAAAGTGTTCTTTTGTTTCCCATTGACTGTTGGTATTTCTACACACATGGCATGTAGTCACTAGCTCTAGAAAGAGGCAGGATAAGTGATATAACTATCAAAAAATCACCTGACCCTACAAATGGGAACAATTAAAAACCAAATGGAAGATAATCTAAAGAAAGTTTTCCAAATCAAGTCAGTCTCTACTCACTCAAAGCATATGAAAATATGCACATTTTCAAGATCTAGAACTCTGAAAATCTATCTTCACTCATTCTCTGAGTTCTCTGACTTTTATGGTTGGATATCTCTATTTCTACTAAATCATGCTTTTATGCTTCCTTTTGTTGCTTATTTCAGCATTTACCATCTTACAATGATGAGATTTAAGTTCCCCTTTATTTTTTTTTCTTTAATTGTATATTCTCCATCCTCAATTATGGAGTTCATTCAAATTGCGTTTATCTACATTCTCAGAAATCTGTTTTTATTTATCTATTTAATCTTCTTAATTGAGGCTCTCTATATATGTTTTATTTTATAATTTTAATTTTACAATTTGATGAAGTTTGCGTATGTAGTCATGTAGGTAGACCCTTTAGTACTGCATTGCATAGAAATAGTGAGAGAAGTTATCTTTGTTTTTTCTCCTGTTTCTAAGCAGAAACTATCCACTCTTTCACTATTACATGTGAGGTCTGCTGCAGACTTTCTGTAGACCTACTTTTTCACTTTGCAAAGCGTTTTTAGTATAATGACTGTAGAATTTTTCCCTAATTATTACTAGCAAATAATTTTATATTTTAATATAATTTGATGAATTATATTGATTGATTTTAAAATGTTAAACCAACTTTGAATTTAGTAATGCAATCAGTAACGATGTATTACTTTTAAAATTATTTCTGAATATTATTTGCTAAAATTTCATTAAGGATTTTTGTGATTATTTTCATTACGAAGAGTACTCTGTAGTTTTCTTTGATTTTTTTTTTTTTCCCTCTGGTTTTAATATTAGGGTAATGCTGCCATTGCAAAATAAATTGAAAATGTTTCCTCTTTTTTTAGTTTCTATATAAGTTTGTGGAAAACTGAGATTTTTTTTCATAAATGTTTGGTAGAATTCAGCTATGATGCCCTTCATGTCTATAATTTTCCTTGTGGGAAGATTTTTAACTATAAATTTATTTTGAATAATAAATGTTAATCAGGTTATCTACTTCATCTGGAGTGGGTTCTGGTAGTTTGTATCTTTTAAGAAATTTTAAATTTCATCTAAATTTTTAAATTTATTGGAGTAAAATTATTTATAATGTTTATTAGTTTTGCAATGTCTGTGTAATCTGAAGTGATGTCCTTCCTTCACTTGTGATATTAGAATAGGCTGTAAATCCCTTCTTTCTTATTCTTCAAATGTCTTGCTAGTGTTTTATTAACAATTTTTTTCCTGTAAGAACTTGCTGCTAGGGATTTCCTTATAGCTTTTCTATTTTCCATTTCTTTACATTCTATCTTTGTATTTGTTTTTTTGCTTCTTCTATTTGCTTCGGGTTTAATATGCTCTTCTTTTCCTTCTTTCTTAGGGTGGAAGCCTAAGCCATTGATTTAAAATCTTTCTTATTTTTACTGTAAATATTTCTTGCTAAGATGTTTCCTGTAAGCACTGCTTTAGCTATATCCAACACATTTTTGATGTATTGTGGTTTTGTTTTCTTTCATTTCAAGATATTTTCTAATTCTCTTGCATTTCTTCTATGACTTATGTACCATTTAGAATTATGGTGTTTTTTTTCCATGTTTGGGGATTTTACCTATATCATTCTGTCATTCAATTCTAGTTTAATTTCATTGTGATTAGAGAATACACTTTGTATGTTTTCAGTGTTCTTAAATTTATAAATACTATTTTATATAGTCTATTTTAGAGAATGTTTTAAGTACACTTTAAAGCTGTAAATGTTTTGAGGTGGTATTAGCCATAACTATCAATTCAATCTAATTTGTTGATCATGTTTCTCAGGTCTTTTATATTCTTTGTGATTACATCTTTATTGTTTTCTATCAATTACTGAGAAGAGTATTATATATACTTGATCTTAAGGCTCTATTTTTGCATACATACATACAAATTTGTGATTTTTTATATCCTCTTGATAAAATATCACCCATCCCCTATAATATTCTTTTTTAAAAATTGACTTTATGTTAATTTTGACACATTCTTTTACTTTTATCCTAATTGTGTCCTTATATTTAAGTTTAGTTTCTTGTTGACAGTATATAGTTGTTTTTAGTCTTTAATTCAAACTGATAATTCTTGATTTTTAAATTCAGTATTTTGACCATCTATATTTAATATAATTATCAATATGATTTGATTTAAATCTACTAGTTTATTGTTGGTTTGTTTAAGTCCCATCTTCTCTTTGTTTCAACTTTTCACTTGTTTTCTCTTGCATTGTTTTTCTTTATGATTCTATTTATTTTCACTTTGTGTCTTACTAGTTATGCCTCATTGTTTTTGTTACAGTGGTTTTTTTTAAGGGTTTTAACATACATCTTTATCTTATAAATTTAACTCCAAATAATATTATACCATTTTACAATAGTGAACAAATTTGCACAAAATATACTTCCATTCCCCATCCCATTTTATGCTATTGTTGTCAAATATTTTACTAATAAATATGCTAAAATACCCACTATGTAATATTATTATTATTATTGCTTTAAACTGTAGGGTCCTTTAAGACTTGCTGTTAAATGTTTGGGTTTGGTCTACTTCTCATTTTTTGACACCTATCCTTTCAGTTACTGACTTTATTATCAGTGATCAGTAAATATACAGACAACCACATTTTTTCCCCAATCTTTTGAACTTATTTCTAATTTATATTTTGATATTAACCTATTATTCAAATAAGTAACACACTTGCTTGAATATTATCTTCATAGATGTTTGCTTCAATGTATGTATCTTATTCATCTGAAGTTTACTCCTGATTTGCTCTTTTATACAGTATATGTTATAAATGTTTCTTTAGTTAGAATATGACTCATTTTAGCAAAAAAATGCTTAAGTTTGATTATACACTAATGCTTAACCAAACACTGTCTACACATATTTTAATCTATCATGACACCCAGTTCAAACTATTCTTTATTAAAATAGTTAGCGATTACCATTTTTGAACAGTTTTGCTTTTGTTGTTATAAGGGCATAACCAGAATGTTCAAATGATTGAATTAGAATTAAATATTAATTTACTGAGTTAGGTAGGTATCATGGAATAGCTATTTCTAGGAATTAATGTTTGGGTATAAATTTATATGATTTTAGCTCTACGAAAAGTGAATTAGTTTCTCCAAAAGCGCTGAGCACATTGATTTGAAAATTTGTACTTTATCCACTGGCAGCTGCAGTAAAACATTTCATTGTATAAAAGTCAAGAAAAACATTACCTGAAACTATGTTTAAATGAGGTAATTTTTCATTCAAACTATACCCTGACCATAAAAAGCTAGGGGTCACATTTACAATAGGACTTTATATCAGGATTTAGTTCAAATAAAAACCTTAGTTACATTTGAGCATCTTGTTCAACCTTACCATGATTAATGTAAAACACTTTTATTTTCAATATTTAATATTTTAAAGTAAATTATCTGCAGGCATTCTGAGATAGTATGGCAGTAAGAATATCAACATTTCTTGGAAAATAATACAAAGATTAATCCTATTACCTCTGAATCTGATTCTCCTAGGTACATGAAAATCATACAGGGATGGCTCCATACTTTCAGGCTCATAAAATTGCTATAGGGGGCCATAAATTGGCTCTATGAAGTTCACTTTGCCCCCAGGAGAAACTGTGAAGAGCAGCTTGATTTGAATTGTGCTGTGTGTGGTAAAGAGAAGTAATGCAGCAGGAAAAAAAAAATACTTTAAGCTCAAATTTAGCTTCACAGTAGCAAAGAATCCAATGTGTGAATAGAAATTAGACATCCATAGTGACTGAAAATGTGACTTTCAGTCTCTCCAAAAATAAAACTATGAGCCTAAGAGGCATTTAAAAATGTAAAGGAAGAGCAGTATTCATATCAACATTCGAAGAGTATATTTGGGGATCTCTTGGGACCTGGATGGAGGAGAAAACCCTTTTCATCTACTCTTCTTACTAATATTTGACTAGTTTCTCATTAGAATTTTAGAGGTCCTTTTAATGCTTCTAACAGTGATTAGGGGTACCAAAGAGGTAGTATTTGTGACTCTTTTGTATTCTGATAAACAAGAAGGAAGGACAATGTAATAATTTTCCTCTGAAATGATGATCAAGATTTGTTTCTTTAGAGATCAGAGAACTGTAGATGTGCTATCCTAGGGAGTTCCTTTGATACTATTAAAAGATGTTACACTACTTGTTTTCCACAATAAAACTTAGAAATATGTAATTATTCAGCCTTTTAAAGCAAACAGAATTTGATGATGTAGTTTCTAAAACACAACTCTTTTCATTTTCCTTCAAAAAATCTTTAGAGGAGTGCATTATGTCACAAATTGTGTGCATTCTCTTGGTCTGCCTTTCAAAGATTTTGTGTTGTATAATTTCCATCTCTCTAATCTTATTTTTAATGACTTTTCTTCATGTGTTCTAAGTTCCAGCAAAAGTGAATAATATTCCCTGTATTGCTCCCTCTTAATGCCTCAACTCAAG
Source organism: Tarsius wallacei (assembly GCA_963574415.1). Taxonomy (NCBI): domain Eukaryota; kingdom Metazoa; phylum Chordata; class Mammalia; order Primates; family Tarsiidae; genus Tarsius; species Tarsius wallacei. The sequence continues at coordinate 14,089 of CAUYQG010067902.1, forward strand.
CCATTGTTGTTTTGTATTTCCTCCTCTACACTCCTCTTGACTTTGCTCAAACACTTTCTCCTTCACAGAGTCCTGTCAATCACCTCTAGGGGAGTGGAGGGAGAGAGAAGAGAAATTCTCTCCCATGATCCTTTGTGATACATTTTTGTGATTTTTAAAATTATAATCCTAATTTCATAAAATAATGTTTAACAAATAGTATGAATTCTTTTGAATGATGCTAAATAATAGGAAATTAATATAACATAGAGAAAAAGAGTAACTATATAGTACTCCTTACAGTTTCTCAGCTGTTTTTAGAACTAGTATGCTTTTCTTAAATGCAAGACAAAAATTTAGGTAGATACAGCCTATTTCTAGAAGAGAACAGACTTTTAAGCATAAAAGTCAAGTTATCCCTCTTTGCTAATGATATGATCCTATGCCTTGAAAATCCAAGAGAATCTGTCAAAAACCTGCTTGCATTGATAAATTACTTTGGCAAAGTCTCAGGTACAAAATAAATGTGCAAAAGACAGTTGCATTCCTATACACCAACAACAAACAGGCAGAGACCCAAATAAAAAGCACAATCCCATTCACAATAGCCACAAAAGCAAAATAAAAACAAAAACAAAAATAAAAGCCTCGGCATTTTCCTAACCAGAGAAGTGAAACACCTTTACAATGAAAACTACAAAATAGTGCTCAAAGAAATCCAAGAAGACACAAACAAGTGGAAAAATATTCCATGTTCATGGATAGGAAGAATCAACATTATTAAGATGTCCATGCTACCAAAGGCAATCTACAGATTCAACAAAATACCCATTAAATTACCAACACCATTCTTCTCAGACTTGGAAACGAAAACATAGAAATTCATATGGAAGCATAAACAACTATGAATAGTCAAAAAATTCTTAACAAAAGAAACAAAACGGGAGGTATCACACTTCCAGACTTCAAACTTTACCAAAAGGCTACAGTAATCAAAACAGACTAGTATTGGTACCAGAACAGGCATATAGACCAATGGAACAGGATAGAGATTCCAGAAGCAAAGTCACAATTTCTCAACCAACTCATCTTTGACAAAACCTCCAACAATAACCACTGGGGAGAGGAGAACATTTTCAGTAAATGGTGCTGGAAAAACTGACTGATAACATGCAGAAGATTGAAACAGGAGCCCTATGTATCACCATACACAAAAATTAACTCTAAATGAATCAAAGACCTAATCACAAAACCTCACACTCTAAGAATCTTAGAAAATGCAGGAGACACCCTTATGCAATTGGAACTGGCAACCAATTCCTGATCAGATCCCTAAGTACCCATACCATAAGAAATAAAATAGGCAAGTGGGACCTCATCAAACTGACTAACTTCTGCAAAGCAAAGGAAACTGTCAAGAGAGCTAGGAGACAGCCCATAGAATGGCAAAAATATTTGCCAACTGTATAACTGACAAAGGCCCAACACCTACTATCTACAAGGAACTAAAATGCAACAAAAGGAAAAAACAAACAGACCCATTAAAAAGTGGGCAAAAGACATGAATAGACACTTCTCAAAAGAAGATTTATGGGCAGCCAAGAGACACATGAAAAAGTGCTCAGCCTCACTCATCATCAGAGAAATGCAAATCAAAACCACATTGAGATACCACCTAACCCCTGTAAGAATGGTCATCATTAATAAAACAAACAACAGATGCTGGTGAGGATGTGGAGAAAAGGAACGCCTCTACACTGCTGGTGGGAATGCAAACTAGTGCATCCTCTATGGAAGACAGAGTGGCGATTTCTGAAAGAACTAGAAATTGACATTTCATATGACCCAGGAATTCCTCTAGTGGGAATATACTCGGAGGAACTCAAATCATTCTACAAAAAAGATACCTGCACACATATGTTTGTTGTAGCTCTATTTACAATAGCAAAAACATGAAACCAACCATGCTGCCCATCGACGCTTGCCTGGATAAAAAAATGTGGTACATATTCACAATGGAATATTTTACAGCCATAAAGAAATACAAAATTATGAACTTCGCAGCAACTTGGATGAATTTAGAGTCATTTATACTCAGTGATCTAGCACAGAAACAAAGAACAGAGTACCATATGTTCTCATTAATAAGTGGACCTTGAACAATTATCATAGTACTATAAGAAAGGGATTGGCAGTAGTGGGAAACTGCCAGGGGAGGGGGGGTGGAATTGGCAGTTGAGGGAAACTGCTAGGGGAGGGAGGGGCACACCTCATCAACAAGGGTACCTGCATAATCAACGTTTGTGCCTAACCCTGAATTGTACCACACATCTTAAAAAAAAATTAATTAAAAAAAGTAATGACAAAGAAAAGGAAATATTTTCATGTATAAAAAATTTCAAAACTTATTTATGTCAAAATGCCATAAACAAAATTTAAAACAGATTAAGAAATGTTAACAATAAATAAGATAATGAGGTGACAGCCTTAACATGAAAAGCTTTCACACAGTTGACTCAGGAGACATATATTTGCTCCTAAAACCATCACTGTGGCCATGAACATGAGATGTACACTGATTTGGCACTCTTTTGGGACTTGAAGGAACGTCTGCTTACCTGGAAACACGTGGATCAAAAACAATCCTGGGAGTTATAAGAAAGTAGGAATGGATTTGGGGAATGTACTTAATAATTTCCCACTGCAGTGGGATTGTGATTGATTCTTATTTTTCCTACTGTTTTCTAGGTTTCCAGATTTTCTATAATAACCACGAATTATTACTTTTATGGTTAGAAAATGTTTTGTATGTATGTATTATTTTTGAGAAATAAAGTCAACTTTACTGCATATGAGATGGCTGCAAGAGCCTCTGCAGGAAGGGAAGAGTTATTCTCTTAGCTATAATAGAGACCAAAACAACCTGGCCTCAGAGGCACCCAATGCAGAGCCATTAAATCGAGCCAAAGGTCTGAGAATCTCTAAAACCTGTTATGAGGTGACATCATCATTTCTGCTGTTGTCCCTAAGTAGTTTTCAGAAAAACTGAATTTCTTAGAGAGGTATATTTTAGTACAGAAAATTCAGATGAAGTGCAGAAAATGCAGAAGAAAAAATAGGGACCTATGTTGCTTTAGTTTGAAAGGAAAGGAAAAACTTCAACTAAAGACCATAAATACAGATTTGTAGAATTCTCAAATCAGAAAGATTTTTGTCTTGCAAAGAACATGTGGAATCTTCTTTACCATTTGTTACTTTGTGTGTGTGTGTGTGTGTGTGTGTGTATGTGTAAGCTACGTAAAGTTTGAGACCTTAATTTCTTTATTTATGCAAATTAGTTGTGTCACATGATGTTTGATGTAGTTCCTCTTCAGCTCTCAAGTCTGTAAAATTCGAACTTGTGCATTAGATCTATTTTTCTTATTTTTTTATGTGGAATAGCAAACCGATGCAGTAAAATAAAGAATTTTGGTCAAACCATTGATAACATTTTCTGGAATAGTACAATCGATGTTAGTCATCTTTTCTTGAGCTTACAACTGAGTCAATACCAAACATAATTAGGAGAGTTTGTAACACTGAGTTTTCAAGTCTTTGAGCCTGAAAACCTCTGAGTAAAATAAGCAATTTTTGGAAAGAAGGCAAAATTTTAGACAAAATTCAGATAATTTTCAAATAGTGTTCTCTCTGGTCTGCATTCTGATCTTGTTTCAGGCTAATCATATATTGTTGACACCAATTTCACTAGAATATCTATTTCATTAGAATATAACTATATCCTCGGGGTAGCTGATCACTCTAGGAAAGAATTTTATAAGAATTTTTGCTCCAACCTTAATATTAGGGCAGCACTAATATGTAGGGTTCATTTTCTTTTTCTTTTCTATTACAGGCATATTTTCTACTCAACAATTATATGCAGCATAATCTAAAATGTAAAAAAAAATCACCCTGATATTCTGGTAATCAATCTTACTTAAGTACTATTATTTTAAAGCAGCTTTATAATCTTTTTTCTAGGCTATTCAAAGAATAGCAAAATATATATGAAAATGGCTGTAGTTTCAGAATGATTTTGAAAAATAAATTTGGATCTCTTTTTTTAATTATTATTATTATTATT
>CAUYQG010067904.1:0-64218 GCA_963574415.1 Tarsius wallacei
CTTCCAAGTAGCTGGAACTACAGGTGTGCGCTACCATGCCCAGCTAGTTTTTGAATGATTGTAGAGACAAGGTCTCACCAAGTTGCCCAGGCGGGTATCGAACCCACGGGCTCAGGCAGTCTACTCACCTCAGCCTCCCAAGGCGCGGGATTACAGGCTGAGCCACCGAGCCTGGCTCCCCTTTAATATTTTTAATGCACTTCTTGCATGTTTGTTCATCCAGATGAACTTTTAAATTATTTGTTCAAGTTCTCCAAAAACATTTTTGGAATTTTGATTGGAATTACTTTAATTTTATGGATGATTTTGGCAAGAATTTACATTCTTACAGTATTGAATCTTCAGCTCCAGAAACCCATGTACTGTCTAGAAATCTATTTATTAAATCTCTTCCATATTCCTCTGTAGTGCTGTATAGCTTTCTTCGTATTGGACCTGTACATATATGGCTAAAATTATTCCTAGGTATTTTATAATATTTCATGTTGCATTTGTAGAGGGATCTTTCCTGCTTTGTTGTACAGGCTGGAGTGCAGTGGTGTGATCATAGCTCACTGTAGCTTCAAACTCCTGGGCTCAAGTAATCTCACTTCAGCTTCCCAAGTAGCTGGGACTACAAATGTGTGTCACCACCCCTGGCTAATTTTTAAATTTTTTGTAAAGGCAAGATCTCACTATGTTGCCCAGACTGGTCTGAAACTCCTGGCCTCAAATGATCCTCCCACCTTGGCCTTCCAAAGCTCTGAGATTACAGACATGAGCCACCGTACCCAGCTCACCCCCTGTATATTTTCTATTAAAATAAAAATACTTTTTAAAAACAGCCAACTCATATTTCCAGATAATTTTGGCTTCTTATAAAAAGAGTATGCACTAAGGATACTATCATTTGTGGTATTACAGTATGTACTGTGTATACTTGATTTATGAAATATGACTGTTTAAGACTGTCTAAGGAAGCAAAACATACCAAAAACTGTATCTAAATGAATAGAATCTTTCCAAACTGCTTATGTTGGGAGTTTATTCATTTATGCCAACAAGAACAACAACTTACTCTGAAAGCAAAGAATAGTATTCAAAAGCAAAGAACTCGCCTGTATTGAAAATATGAAAAAGAACAATAGTTTTCTATGAGAATATTATCTGAGAATGGAATTTCAAAAATGTCTTGCTGGCTGGGTGTGGTAGCTCATGCCTGTAAACCCAGCACTTTTGGAGGTGGAGATGAGATTGCCTGAGTCCAGGGGTTCGAGACCAGCCTGGGCAACTTGGTGAGACCTTGTCTCTACAACAAATCAAAAAATTAGCCAGGCAGAGAGTAGCATGCACCTGTGTTTCCAGCTACTTGGAAGGCTGAGGCGGAAGGATTGCCTGAACCCAGCAGGTTGAGGCAGTGATGGTTGAGAGTGGCCTCTGCACTCCAGCCTGGGTGACAGAGTGAGACTTTGACTCTAAATAAATAAATAAGTGATAAAAATGTCTTGCGATTACTGGAATAAATAGTAATAAGAGTGACTTATTTGAAGGAACAACTCTTATTTGAGGTACAGGTCGAGCTTTTAGTTAAATAACATTACCTTCTAGACAAACCCTATGTTGTCAGGTGGCAAGGAGATGGCTGACAGGTTTTATGTGTTTTGTTGCTGTTGTTTTAGAGGAATCATCATTTAATCAGATTGTTTGTGTATTAAATAAGATTCAAGTTGCCCCAGGCAGTATGGATTGGCAGTGTTTCAGCTATTTGGGAAAATGGGATTTGCCACTTTTCTAACACCATTTAAAATAAACAAGCACATTTCTTTTCATCTACATTATGGATTTAAAAAACATGTGTGGACTAGACTGGTTTTTTTAATCACCATTTAAAATGTTACTATAGAAAACATGGTTCTGAGTTCTTAACTGTCTTACAAATGATCATAGGCATAAGACCTTTCGTATGTTGAAGATTACTAAGGTTTTTCTACATGATGTGTTGCTTGGAGATGAGGAATATAATTAATATTCTCAATCATTCTTAAGCATATTTCTGTGACGTTATTATTCATGGACTTTTCTAAACCATTCTTAAATGTATTAATTTTCTTTTTAAAGCTTATATAGTTTCCTTCAGATAAGGTTTATTATGTGTTGGGTAAAGAGTAATTATATTCTTTTTTTCTTTGGTGGGTGAGGAGTCTGGCTCCAGGTCAAAACCCTAGGCAGGCACCACAGGCAATTACAAGGCTTTGCCTGGAAGGCCTCATGGGGAGAAGCTTCCTTCCCCACACCAGAGTTGGTGCCCAGCTAGTGTGTTGCGGTTTTCTTGAGAGATTGCAGTCAAGGACTCAGCCCCTTGCATGCCTAGCCCAGGTGCCTCCAATCGGACTCTTTCCATTCCAGGCCCTTTCCTTTCCCTCCCATTTTTCCCCTCACCTCCACCCCAGGGGTCTGAAAAAAAAAGCAGGAGTCTCCTCCCAACCCCTCCTTGACTGTGAGACAATTTCCTACTTAGGCTGTACCTCCTTAATCCTCACCCAGTGCTAGTGTTCCATCGGGGGAGTGGGGGGAAATGGAGGAACTGGCACCTCTTTTGCCTCCTGCTTGCACTGTTGCAGACAATGAAAGACCTGATTGTTTCTTTCAGTTTGACTTGTTGTCCTAATTAGCCACCTCAGTCCCTGATTACTAGACGGTGGTGGAGATGGTGTACCTAATTATTTGTTAATAATTTGACTTTACATGTGTGAAGTACTATGTAGCTTATAATGCTCAACAACTTTGTGATTTAGGAATTATCTCCATTTTACAAATGATCTTAGGCAAAGTAAGTGACCTTCCCCAAAATCATGAATAACTTTTGGCTGAGGACTTGAACTTGGGATTTATTCTGTTTTCTGTTCAGCATCCTTTCTATTATGCCACCCCGTTTCACCTTCTTGGGAAGCTAGGACTACTTAGGACTGTTTAAACTAAGAAGCTTCTTAGTGGAATACTTGATCCTGTGGTATTCACAAAGCTCTGTGGTAATTATAAGGAGAGAACAGACTAATGATAAAAATAGCAACATCAGCTAATGTTTACTGAACACTTAACCATGCACCCAGCACTATGCTACATATATTACCACCTGGATGCTTTCTATCTTTTAATTTTTTTTATTTTTTTTGAGTCAGAGTCTCACTTTGTTGCCCAGACTGGTGTGCAGTGGCATGCTCACGGCTACCACAGCCTTGACTTGCTGGGCTCAGGTGATCCTTACGTTTCAGCCTTCCAAGTAGCTGGAACTACAGGCATGTGTCACCATGCTTGGCTAATTTTTTGATTTATTGTAGAGATAAGGTCTCACCAAGTTGCCCAGGCTGGTCTTGAACCCGTGGACGCAGGCAATCCTCTCACCTCAGCCTCCCAAAGTGCTGGAATTATAGGTGTCAACCACTGCGCCTGACCTTTCTATCTTTTGAAATAATCTTACTAGCCACACTTTATTGAGGAAAGTGAAACTAGCAAAGTTAAGTATCATGTCAGAGGTTGTCAAACTAAGACAACAGTGTTAGTAAGTGGCAGAGCCTGGATTCAACTTAATCCAAACCCTTTACCTATATCTGAAATTGTTTTCCAAGGAGAATTGAGGTGATTCTGCCCTACTTAGGGATATTTCTGCTATTATGGAGGAGTGTGATAGAATGCTCTGGAATCTTCGAATACTGTATTTCTTAATCCTAAGAAATAAGCCTCCATTTAAAGAAACAATATTCTCAGACCCCTGGGTTGACTTAAAATATTTTTACTCTATTGTTTATAAACACAAATTTAGGTATTTGCATAGAGCTCCCATTCAACTATAAAATCAAAATAAGTACAAATACAACCATAAAAAAACAAATAAAATGCAAAATAACAGCATTATAGTATGACTGCTGATGTTTTACTGAAACTAAATTGCAATCCTCATTATAAAGAAGTACTGACCATCACTACACCGCTCCTTTTGACTTCAGCCTATCTGTACTGGTGTGTGCTGTATCTTCCCAATTCCCTCATCACTTTTCTCTATTCTAAGTACTGCAGAATATTTTTACAGTAGGCTGTATAGTCAGATGTACCATTTACATATTACATCTGTGCTGCTTGTTGCCAGGATCATAAATGCAAACACAGACACTGAAATCAAGTAGCAGTTATACATGTACACCTGTTGATCTTATTTTTAGATTATTAGCATAATAAAAACACAATTTAAAACACTATCATAGGACTTTAGTTTGACAAACCCTGTTGTAGTAGATGTGTGCAGTGGGGCACTATTCCTGAAGACCAGTGGATGGAGAACCATTATAATCACTTTCAGAAGATTAAAATAAGGGGGTGGATGGAAGTCTGTGTTTTAGCTTTTGTCAGTGCTAAAGTGTTTCTCTTTCATAGGTGTTTGTGGTGTCGTCAGTTTTAACCACACTGTAAGAACCTCTCATGCAAAGCAGTATTTCCTTCTCACTGTTAGAATGTTACTGTTTTTGTTACGGGTGACCTGGGTTAACAAAACTCAGAAGGTATAATTACTAACCAGTACCTCCTGTCTTCCTCTTCCTTTGTTCCTTCTTTTTTTTTCTTTTAGAGTCAGGGCCTTGCTCTGTCACCCAGGCTGAAGTGGTGATGCTGTCCTAGCTTACTGCAGCCTCAACCTCATGGGCTTAAATGATTCTCCTACCTTATCCTCCCAAGTATCTGGGACTACAGACATACCACCATGCCCAGCAAAATTTTTAAAATTTTCCATAGAGACAGAACCTTGCTATGTTGCCAGGCTGGTCTCAAACTCCTAGCCTCTAGTGATCCTCCCATCTCAGCTTCCTCTTTGGGTCCTTCCTCTTGTTTCTATTAAACCCAGACTTTAGCCACATCAAGTCTGTCAGCATCCTTATCCCTTCTATTCTACTCTCCCAACTTTATATTATTTTGTTCTCGTCAGCATGGGTTTACTTCACGGTCACCGATTATATATCAGGAGTGCCCCAAAAATGTATACACATTTTAAGAGCTGTTAAGAGATGTTCGCCGCAATCAGAAGTGTCTGGATGCTGAAGATAACCACTTTGAGTACCTCTTGTAATTGCAGAAGTCAAACATAATTTGTATTCTTCTTATTGAATATTACATCTTTAATACAGTTTTTTCCTTTCTTAAAATGTGTATACATTTTTTTGGCACCCTCTGTATTTTGTGATGGCAGCCAAGCTTGAGTAATACAACTTTCAATCGCTTCAGGGCTTCCTGCCCTCTTTCATATATAACAGGCAAGAGAAATTATCTTTGTCCCCAAATTTCTAACCATAAAACTAGAATGAACTCTGTTGGACAGGTCAGAGATTACATGCTCACCTCTGAACCAATCACTATGCCCAGGGGTTTAGAATGTGCTGATTGGCTTAGATTAGGTTATATATTCACCTCTGATTTCAATCAGGTCTACTCTGGCTTCTCTGCCAGTTTGCAGATTCCAAAGTCCATGAGTTATTGAACATAGGAAGTAAATACTTGGGAGGCAACCAATAAATATTTACTAATTTGAGCTGCAACTTCACATGGACCATTTATGTTGTTTGACATTCCTTTATTCAAAAGTTGTTCGTTTCCTTTCCCATTTTTATTCCGGTTTCTCCTTTCCTCATGCCTCTACCTTGCACCCTCTTCCTTTATGAGGAAGAGCGCACTGGAAAAGGACTCCTTTAGCCATATTCCCTTCCACTATAAATTGACCTGTTCTCACCCATCAGAGGATGAGATTGTTCTTAATGCCTCCCAATTCAAATCACTTTAACAAAGGTCATTGCCACAATTCAGATCACTTTGATGAAGGTCATCATTGATCTTCTATATTTCCAAAACCAATTATTTATTTTTAACTACTTTTAATATTATTTAGTATTCAACTCCCTAAACTGACTCCTCTTCCTCCACCTGCCACTTAAATATCAATATTGCCATGGATTCCATTTGTCCCATTTGTTTTTTTCTTGATCAATTCCTCTTGACTTCAAGTACCACCTGTAAACCATAACCTTGACTCCCAAATCTACCTCTGTAGTACCTACCACTCACGTAAACTCATGTCCAGCTACCTATTGAGGATATTCATTTGAATATATTGTGGGATCCTTAAAATGTGTCTTGTGCAAACTGAACTGATTATCTTTCCTTCCCTGCCTCCATCCCACTGTTATCCACCTTTTTTTTTTTTCATGAAATCTGTCTCAAATATTGTCATCATCTACTCACCTACTCAAGCCAGAAAAAATTGTCTCATATTCGACTTCAAACTATTTTTAGATCGTCATTACAAAAAAATCCATTGATTCTGCCTCAGAAGTGTGTCTTGAATTTGTCCCCTCCTTTATTCTCATGGCCACTACTTTCTTTGGGTCTCATGATCTCTGTCAGACTTTTATTGTGTGTCGCTAGGCCTCTTCCTCTTCTAATTAATTCTGTATATGAGTGGTTCTCAATCTTCAATGTGCACCAAGAGCATATGTGAAGATTTTAAAAACTACAGATGCCCCAGTCCCAGAGTTTTTGTTTCACTGGTTTGGTATAGGGTCCAGTGATTGGGAATATAAGGCCATCATAATCTTTATAAAGATAGTGGTCCCCCATTATCCATGGTGTTGCTTTCCATGCTTTCAGTTACCCATGATCAACCACAGTCCAAAAATATTATGGAAATTTTCAGAAATAAATAATTCAGAAGTTTTAAGTTACACACTGGCCTGAGTACCATGATGAAATGTTGTGCCATCCCACTTTGTCTTGCTTGGGAAGCAAATCATATTTTGTCCAGCATATCCCTGCTCTGTATGCTGTCCACCTGGTAGTCATCTGCGTCATCTGCTTCTGGCTTGCAATCATTGACGTCATCATGGCTCCATGATTCAGGAGCCAAATCAGATGATCCTCCTTCCAACCAATGTCAGTAGTAGCCTAATGCTAGTCAAAATGCCTACCGCATTCCCTCACTTCATCTTATCACATAGGCATTTTATCCTCTCATATCACAAGAAAAAGGGTGAATACAGTACAATAAGATATTTTGAGAGAGAAAACACATTAATGTAACTTTTATTATAATATATTATTATAATTTTTATTATTAGGTATTGCTCATCTCTTACTATGTCTAATTTATAAATTAAACTTCATCATAGATATGTACGCATTGGAAAATACATAGTATATGTGAGGATTGATAGTATTTCATAGTTTCAGGCATCTACTGGGGTCTTGGAATGTATACCCTGTGGACAGGGGGAACTACTATACAGATTTTATCATGTTGCTCATTTGTTTAAAACTCTTTGGCTGCTGGCATTGCCTACAAGAAAATATTCAAATTGCTTAATTTGGTGCCCATAAAGATTCCTGTCTGGCTCTACCTATCTTTCCAGCCTTATAGGCACTTCCCTACCCCGCCCATTTGCCCATTACATCATAGACTAAATTATTTTTGTTTTAAATAAACTTTAAAATTTAAAACAGTTTTAGATTTACCTGATATTCCACGGTGCAGTTATTTTTTATAACTAGTTGTAGTTCTTTAAAATAGAATTTACATAGTGCTATAACCTCTGCCTACATGAATCCCATTTCTTTTAAAATTATGGAAATGCACTCATTTGCACACTTTCACTGAGTAATGTAGTAGTTCAAATTTTTTTATCTAACATCTATTTATGAGTTGAATTTTTATAATATTCCATTCTCAGGAAGGGCAGCCTTATTGATACATTAAGTGTCAAACATGACTGAGTAAATCCAGCATATGAGTACAAGCATCTCCTGCCATCTAGTATACCTAGAGGTAGAAATCTCTGCAATGAATAGAAAAGCAGAAGTTTCAGTCTTATCCATGTGAGTTTGTTTTTTTTAAAAAACTACATTTATAAGGACTGATAACACATAAAGTATGAATATAACTTAATATCCTTTATCAGTCCACCAAATATGGTTAATACCTGAAAAAGTTACTATAGCACAGACAAATGCAAAATGCCAGGTAAATGAGTGAAAACTGATTTCATTCTGGTCCAACATGATGTGTTTGAAGACAACTTTCAGAGTAATTAGAATACTATATCCTTCAGATATTTTGGATTGAGATTGTTTTGAGGTGGGCTTACACAAAATCCCTGGGAGAAACAACTTCTGAGTCCCAGTAGCCTCTTTTTGTATTGTGTCGACCTTTCAGGGCGGTCACGGAGAGCAAACACTGAGCATGAGATTCCCATTTTGAAGCTGCAGAGTAACTGACGTCATAGTGTGATCAAAGTGCTCTGCAAATACTTACTGTAATTATTGTTGTTGTTCTGTTCTTGCTAATAATCTTATTTATACCCTGAAATTATAATCATCCAAAGAAAGATTAAAACAAGATGTGTGAGTAGCCTGAGCCATTTGCCTTGCAGATGGTCACCCTCGGAGTTCTCTGAAATTGCCAGGGTTAATTGAAGCTTCAGATTTCACTGCAGTGTAGTTGATACTTAAGTGTTCCTTACCTGTTGGCTTTCACTCTCCAAGAGTACAACAATAGCACTTTAATTCGTTCTCATTAATGCTAGCCTCTCAGGTACTGTTTAGTGCAGCTTCTAGATGATGTTTGCTCCTCTGAATAAAACCTTTGTGCCAGTATCCCAGATGAGAAGAAAAGCTAAACAGTTTCAACGGTGAAAACTTGAATGTCTCACTAATTTATGTATTTAAAGGATGCTCAGAACTCAGGAAACATTGAAGGGGAGTTAACTTTAAATGGTGGACAGGCATTTAGTGTATGAGTAACAGCAGATTCCTTCCCTGGGGTTTCAGCGAGCCAAGGCAACTGGGAATCATTCTTAGGAAGTCTTACAAATAGTTTTGCCCAAAGCCAGCTAAGGGCTCCAGGGATGATCATTATAGATCCACACAAACAGCAGTACTATTTGCTGTTTCCTTGGTGTTCCTCTAGTGGTATTGAAATGTAAGGATCTTAGGAACAAGCTCGTCAGCTGTGCAAAAGCAGAACACCAATGACAAGACCTGGGTGCTAAAATGTTACATAATTTAGGTGATGCAAGATCCTTTTATCTATATCTTGAGAGTTAAGTCCTGGTAAGAGAATAATTGGGCTCTCCTAAATCTGGGTACTGGGGTCCCCATTGGCATTGCTTGCTATTTGATTAAGTCCCAAGGGAAAAAACAGTTGAGAGAGATGAAGAGAGAGAAGGAATTCTGGGTCTCCTTAAATTAGGTACAACAAACCAGCAACCCCAGTAAAGACTAGAGAATAGTACCATGATCTTTCTTGTGTATGTGGTACACAAAAGTAGGCAAAAAAGGCAAATGGTGAATTATATGTGTGTGGATAATAAAACTGTTCCTCCCAAAAAAGTAAAGCATGGGCTCTCCAGTTGGTCTGCTTGTACTGGAGTCTAAGATCTACCAATTTTTACTTGGGTGACCTTAAGCATGTTAGTTTACTTTATTCTTTATAGGTTTTTCCTAAAATAGTACCCCTTTATAGGAAAATGTAAACTAAATAAGATAATATACTATATGTTAAGTGCTTAGAACAGGGCCTCACATGTGGTAAATGCCTAACTTTTTAAAAAATTTATATGAAAGATTAATTGGAATTGGTGCTTTACTTTCTATTTTTTTTTTCAATGTGTAAAATATACTGTGGAGTATTTCCTTTAACTAAAATCCTTCTTTTAATTTTAAAAAGTACTTAAAATCATTGCTCTATGAAAATAAAATTTGCAATTATTTAAGAAGCATTTTGTCATATGTGTAACATTTTACCTATTCCAGTAGAATATGTTGTTGATGGTCAGGCAGATGTGTAAATCTGGGTGAAAGGGCTCCGTTTTAGTGGAAGGCAAAGCATCCAACCAAAATTTGTAGTTGGGGCAGAGATTTGCTCCCTGCAGGTTGTCCTGTATTAAAGTTTCTTCTGCTGCTGCTAAGCTCATTGTGGTGTAGTGGTTGGTTGGTTCAGAAAACTGGTTAGTATTAAAACTGTCTTCTCTTTGGCTTGTCATACTGCTGTATATGCTGAACTCAAGCCATTTATACACTCGTTCTTTTCCTTGCATTCTAAAATAGGCGCATACCTACCTACACCTAGAGCTAGAAGGAAATCTGTCAGCTCTTCATAGAATACCTCTTTATATTTGGTAGCATAATAAACGCTATTGATAATGACACTGTCAGTCTGCTACTTATATGAGCTTTAGTTACTTTCTGAATTTATTTCTTAGTGATTGCTTTAGCCAATCAAGTTTCATGACTGAAACTTGGCATTGAGATCTCAGAGAGCTGTGGCCCCAAAGTCATGCTCATCTATTTTTGCCTTTACAGAATTCAAGAGGAAGAGCCACCATAGGATGGTGAGCTGAAAGTGGGAATCTGTAGGCAAAGTAAGTAGAAGAAATGTCATTTGGACAAGAACTTGATATGACAGAATTTTTTTGAGCTAAGTAAAGGGTCAGGACTACATTTTCAGATTTTTTACACAGTAAATAAAAGCTAAAGCATCTCACCAGAGTTTGTCAAGATTTTTGTTGTATGTTTTTCTTTCCTCCTCTTCTCTGAAGTAATGCAAACTAAACATCAGCCTTTGCAACTAAAACAGACCAAAACATGCCTAGGAAACTTCTACCCAGATTTCTGCCTTTTAGATATCCTCAAGTTTTATTCCTGACAAACACTTGATAACTTGAAACTATAATGGCAAGCACTGAGTCAACGGGAAAGCTACAAGTACAATGTAGCCAATATTCAAACCTTCATTTTATACAAATGGACTACTTATCTCAGTCATGCTAGCCTCATAGAGCAGAGGTTCCTAACACACTCCCCTAACCCCCAGCCACAGACCAGTAGCCATCCGTGGTCTGTTAGGAACCGGGCTGCACAGCAGGAGGTGAAGCAGGCCAGCAGAGCTCTGTCAACTGTCAGATCAGCTTTAGATTCTCATAGAAGCACGAACCCTATTGTGAACTACACATGTGGGGGATCTAGATTGCACGTCCCTTATGAAAATCTATTGATAATGCCTGATAATCCCCCCTACCCTGGTCCATGGAAAAATCGTCTTCCATGAAACCAGTTCCTGATGCCAAAAAGATTGAGAACTGTTGTCATAGAACAAGTCTATGTTCTCTCTTCTATTTTCTGAAAGACTCTGTCAGATTGGTGGTGTTTTTTCCTTAAGTGTTTGATAGTCACTAGTGAAGACATCTGGGCCTATAGTTTTTGTTATGAGAAAGTTGTTTGTTTATTGTGGCAAAATATAAATTACATGAAATTTATCATTTTAATCCTTTTTAAGTATAGAGTTTTATAGAGTTTTAAGTATAGTGACATTAAGTATATTTACATTGTTGTGCAGACATCACCACCATCCATCTCCAGAACTTTTTTATCTTCCCCAAATGAAACTCTACCCAGTTTTTAAACTTTTTTTGTCTAGCATCTTTTTTTATTGTATATATTTAAAGTGTACAGCAAGATGTTTTCATACATATACATAGTGAAATGGTTACCACAGTCAAGCAAATTAACATATATCATCTCACACAGTTACCCCGTGCTTATGTGTATATGTGTGGCAAGAGCACTCAAAAACTACTCTTAGGAAAAATCCCAAATACAGGACAATATTATCGACTATAGTCCTCATGTTGTGTATTAAATCTCTAAATCTCATCCTACATAGCTGCAACTTTTTATCCTTTGACCTACATCTTCTCATTTCCTCTTCCCTGTTCCATACCCATTAAACACTTATATTCCTCATTCTCTCTCTCCCAGCATCTGCCAACCACCATTCTGTTTTCTTTCTCTATGAATTTGACCATTCTAGGAACCTCATGTAAAAGGAGTCATACAATTTTGTTTGTGATTGACTTATTTCACATAGCATAATACCTTTAAGATTCATCTATGTTGTAGTATGTGTCAAAATTTCCCTTTTTTTAAAGGATTAATAATATTCAATTTGTGTATATATCATGTTTTGTGTATCCATTTATCTTACAGTGGACACTTGGGTTGCTTTCACCTTTTATTGTGAACAATGCTGTTATGAATATGAATGTATAAATATCTCTTTGGTCCCTGCTTCTACTTTCACGTCTTTTGAGTATCTACCCAGAAGTAGAACTGCTCGATCATGTGGTCGTTCTGTTTAATTTTTTGAGGATCTGCCATACTGTTTTCAACAGCAGCTGCATCATTTTACATTCCAACAGCAATATATAAGGGTTCCAATTTATCCACATGCTCACTAACACTCTTTATTTTCTGTTGTTTTGTTTCATTTTGTTTTATTTCAGATAATAGCTCCCCTGTTGGGTGTGATTTTTGTTTTGATTTTAATTACAAATTTAACTTACTAATTTAGGGCAATTTAGATATTCTCTTGTGTTGTGTGTTAAGTTATTATTGGTAAGTTGTGGTTTTTAAGGAATTTGCTCCATCTAATGGATAGAGTAAAATAGTCCATTATATCCCTATATTAGCTTTTTAATGTCCATAGGATCTGTGATGTCATCTCTTTTATTCCTGTTTTTGGAAATTTGTGTTTTGTGAAACATAAATATTTGCTATCAGTCTTGTCAGAAGTCTATCAGTTGTATTAATTTTTTCAAAAAACTAACTTTTGACTTTGACTTTCCCTGTTTTGCCCATTTTCTATTTCATTGCTTTCTGCTTTTATTTTTTTATTACTTCTTTCTGCTTACTTTGGGTCTAACTTACTCTTATTTTTCTAGCTTTTAAAATAGAAACTGAGATCATTTATTTGTGATCTTTCTTCTTTTTAACAGAGTCATTTAAAACTAAATTTCCCCTAAACATCGCTTTAGTTACATTTCACAAATTTTGATATTTTGAGATTTCATTATCATTCTGTTCCACATATTTTCTGATTTCTCTTAGGATTTCATCTTTGGCCCCTAGGTTACTTATAAATGTATTGCTTAATTTCTTAATATTTGCGATTTTTTTCTAGCTATCTTATTATTATTGTGAATTTGGATTAAAAAAGCAAAGATCAATAATATGCTGCCTTTAAGAGAAGCACTTTAAATGTAAACACACAAACAGACTAAAACTTTTAAAAATTTGCCATAAACTACATTAGATAGCTGGTAGAGCTATATTCATGTTAGAAAAAGTAGACTTCAAAACAGAATGCCTATTAACAGAGATAAGGAGGGACATTTATTAATAAGACTCAGTTCATCAAAGATATTATTATTTAATACTGTGATAGTCAGAAAGCATACTCTGTATGATTTCAGTACTTTGGAATTTATCGAGACTTGTTATATAGCCCAGCATATGGTCTACCTTGGTGAATGCTCCATATTCACTTGAAAAGAATGTGCATTCTGCTGTTATTGGGTGTAGTGTTCTTTCTATAAATGTCATTTAAATCAAGTTGGTATTCAAATATTCTTTATCCTTAGTGTTTTTTTTAATAGCTTGTTGCTGATTGTTGTTATGTTTATTTCAGAAAGAAATAATATTGATATTTCTCCTTTTTCATTTCTCTTTCTAGAAAGTTCTGTCAAGTTTTGCTTCATGCGTTTTGCAGCTTTGTTATTAGGTGCATGCACATTTAATATTACTGTGTTATCTTGATGAATTGGCCCTTGTCATTAGTAAATGCTCCTCTTTATCTCTGTAATAGTCTTTTTCTTAAAATTTTATTTGTCTATTATACAGCCACTCCAGCCTTTTCATGCAGTGTTTGCATAATGTTGTATATCTTTTTTATTATAATTTTAATCTGTTTGTGTCTTTATATTTAAAATACTTCAATGACAAGCATGGAAAGCCGAATTAATCTAGTGGAAGAAAGACTCTCAGAACTTGAAGAACAGAACACGGAATTAACCCTATCTGTAAAAAACATAGAAAGAAGACTCAGAAAGAAAGAATAAATCATCTACTAGTGATAGCTATATTACTAGAATCAAAAAGTAAAGGTGATTGCTTGGGTATTTAATCTAAATATATATATTATTAACCTAAGACCATATGTAAATAAGAAAATAAACAACACATTCTACAATTACTAAACTTTATCAAATGATAGCCATCTTTAAAACTGGATATTTAAACATGCAATCATGCAACTATATTACACAAAGCCAATAATCATAAAAGTTGTAAAACAGTTCTCATGGTTTATAAAATTACCTTTAAAAGATATTTTAGTGATACTAACAACCATCCACTGTCATTATTAACTTAGTCCTTAATACGTCATATATAATCATACCCTTCCAGAGTACTTGTAGCTCAGGTAAGAAAATCTTGCCAGTCCCCAGAAAACATATAATCAGTACTTTTGATGAAAAAACTCACTGAAGGATGAAGATCAGCTTAATTTCACACTAATTCCTGGACATAATTACAAAAGAGAAGAAATCTATTTCCTACAACTGCTATAATTTCCTGAGCTGATGTTAGAGAAAATTCAAGGATGTCTCTTGTGAGAGACATGGCATTCTTGGTCGAGAGTGAAAGAGACTGTGGCAAACATGGCCTCCATTCTGTCAAATGGTCAGTCCTGTCACATCTCTGCTCAGACTCCCAACATCTGACCCTGGTTGGCACACCATCCCTCTCAGAATACGTCCATCTTCCTCCCGTGGCAACAGCACCATCTCCTGGTCTCCTCCCACCCAGTCAGCTGCGCCTTCTCACCTTTTTGTCTCTTCCACCATTGAGCATCACAAGACCCAGGGCTCTCATGCCTTCTTTCCTCTCATCCAGTACCAAGGCTTTAAATACAAGCAGACGCTGCTAACTCGGAAACCCATCACCTCAGCCCTGATCTTTTGAGGTTCCTCATGCACCTGAGTCCTCAACAAGTCACTCGAGTGCTTAGCAGGTGTCATGCAGAACTCGTGCTTCCCCACGGCAGTCCTGCCCTTCCTAGTCTTCCCTGTAAACGCAAAGGACACGACCATTCTCCCAGCAGCTCATCATTTGCTCTTCCTCATACTCTTTATCTACTTGAAGCAAGATCCACTATTATCAAAGAACCACTTTTAAGTCAGTCCACTTCTGCCTGTGGGGTCCCTATGTCTCTTTAAGAGAAAAAGGAAAAACTGGTTACAGGCACTGACCGCATTTATACGGGAGAAAAGACAGACTGAAACTCTGCACAGAAAACTGACAGGAATGGCTGCTTAGAAGCACCCCTGGTGCAATCCCAGGAGCAAATTCAGAAACTGAATTGAAGGGGTAGGAGAAGCTGTGAGACAGCAGAGCCGACTCAGAAGCAAACGCATGCCAGTCTCTCAGTGTCCTCCACCATTTGTGTGACTGCATCCTCCAGTCTCCTAGCAGGAAAAAAAGAGTACGGCAGAAAAACATTTGTTTTTATTTTAGTAGCAGCTTAAAGCAGGTGCAAAGAAAAGGGGAATGCAAACTCAAACTCTAAAAGAGAGACATATGGACAGTAATGAAGTCGCTACATACTGTACAGAGGTCTTTATACTGCAGCTTTTGGAATTTTGTATCTGTATTTCCTGCACACAGTTCCACGTAACCAAGAACAACTTGAAACACGGTATTGTGAATGGCTTGAGTGAAGTGCATATGAAGCTGATCCATCGCTGTCTGTGGAAAGAAAAAGCACAACCTAATTTTCCACTATTACAATAAAAACATTCAACAAATTCGAAAACATAGGGAAAACATCTTTACCAATCTTATTACAACACAAAGACCATGACTATTCCTACAATTATAACTGCAGTATAGATTATGTGTAAATAATCCTCCACATAACCACAGCATTCAAGGTAAATCTGAATTGTGAACACTGCTATACTGTGCTGTATTTACAACTGGTACTCATCTTGCTCTTTCTCAAACACACTGTGCATGATCCCACTTCTGGACCCCTCTGCCACCAGATACTCGTTCTTTTACATCAATCAGTATGCTTCCCAATGGCTACCTTCTCAGGAACCTGTCCTGACTCACCTATGCAGGTCAGTACTTTCTATCACAGTATCTGCTTGCCCTGAGTTGCATTTCTTTGTGGCATTTGAGACCACTGACATCATATTCACTTACAGATGCACCACACAGATAATGCAGGTTTGGATCCAGACCATGCAATAAGGTGAAATATCACAATAAAGTGAATGTTTTGTTTCTGAGTGCACATAAAAGTTATATTTACACTATAGTCCATTAAGTGTGCAATAGCATTGTGTCTTTTAAAAAGCACACACCCTAATTTTAAAATATTGCAAAAAAGTGTGAATGACCATCTGAGCCTTTAGTGAGTCAGAATCTCTTTGCCAGTAGAGGGTCTCTTTTCAATGCTGACAGTGCTAACTGAGCAGGCTGTTGACTGTTGAAGGCTGGGGTGGCTGTGGCAATTTCTTAATTTCTTAAGTCTGCCACATCAAACGACTCTCCGTAGCATGCAGCACTGTTTGATAGCATTTTACCACAGTAAAACTTATCTCAAAATTTGATCCAATCCTCTCAAACCCCACTGCTATTTTATCAACTAGATTTAAGGAATATCTTAACTACTTTGTAGTCTTCTCAACCACGTTCACAGCATCTTTCACAAGAGTAGAAGCAGTTCCTCATGAGATGGCAGCAATTCAGTCACATCTTCAGAGTCTGCTTCTGATTCCAGCTCCCATGCTGTTTCCACCATACCTTCAGACTTCCTCCACTGAAGTCCTGACCCTCTCAAAGTCACTCATGAGGGCTGGAATCAGCTTCTTCCAAAACCCTGTTAATGTTGATATTTTGACCTCCTCTCATGATTCATGAACATTCTTAGTGGCATCTGGAATAGTAGAATCTTTTTCAAAAGGTTTTAATTCACTGCGCTCAGATCCATGTGAAGAATCACTATAGCCTTTACAAAATGTATTTCTTAAATAATAAGTTTTGAAAGTCAAAGTGACTCCTAGGGATGGGGGCTGCAGAATGGATGCTGTGTTAGCAGGAATGAAAACTATATTCTTCTCCTTGAACATCTCCATCAGCGCTCTTGGGTGACCGGGCAACAGGTACAGGTCACTGACCTACGGTACAGGTTAATGAACAATAATATTTGGAAAGAAATATTTTTTTTCCAAGCAGTAGGTCTCAATGGTGGACCTAAAGTTCAGTAAATCGTGCTGTAAGCAGATGTGCTGTCATCAGGCTTTGTTGTTCCATCTACTGTGCACAGGCAGAGTAGAATTAGCATGATTCTTAAGGGGCCTAAGATTTTCAGAATGGTAAGTGAACACTGGCTTCAACTTAAAGTCACCAGCTGCATTAGCCCCTAAAAAGCCTGTCCTTTGAAGCCTTGAAGCCAGGCACTAGGCACTGACTTCTCCTCTCTAGCTATGAAATTCCTAGATGGCACTTCTTCCAGTAGAAGGCTGTTTCATCTATATTGAAAATCTGTTGCTGAGTGTAGCCACCTCCATCAACAGCCTTAGCCAGACCTTCTAGAGAACCTGCTGCAGCTTCTCCCTCAGCATGTGCTGCTTCATCTTGCACTTGTATGTTATGGAGCCAGCTTCTTTCCTTCAACCTCATGAACCAGCCTCTGCTGGCTCCCACTTTTCTTCTGTAGTTTTCTCAGCTCTCTCAACCTTCAGAGACTGAAGAGTTAGGGTCTTGCCCCAGATGAGGCTTTGGCTTAAGAGAATTTTGTGACCACTCAGACTTTCTCCATATCAGAAATAAGACTCTTTCCCTTCCTTATCATTCGGTGTTCACTTTAGTAGCACTTTTAATTTCCTTCCAGAACTCTTTCTTTGCATCGTAACATGGCTGTTTGGTGCAAGAGGCCTAGTTTTTGGCCTGCCTCAGCTTTTGACCTGCCTTCCTCACTAAGCTTACTCATTTCTAGCTTTTAATTCCAAATGAGAGACGTGCAAGTCTTCTTTTTGCTGGAACACTTGGAGGTCACTAGGGTTATTCATCGGCCTAACTTCAATATTATTGTGTCTCAGATAATAGGCAGGTCCAGGAAGAGGGAGAGAAAAGGAGAAATGGCCTGTCAGTGCAGCAATCAGAACACGCACATCTTATTTGGGGGCGGTTGGTGGGGCCCCAAAGCAATTACAATAGTGACATCCAAATCACTGGACAGAGATCACCATCACAGATACAACAATAATGAAAAAGCATGAACACTGCGAGAATTACCAAACTGTGACACAGAGACACGAAGTGAACACATGCTGTTGGGAGGATGGTGCCAGCAAATTTGCTTGACGCAGGGTTGCCACAACCTTCAATTTCTAAAAATCACAATATTGGCAAAGCACAATAAAGCAAAGGGTGTGCAGTACAAGGTGCACCTGTGCCCTCCCTAGAGAGTAAGGGTGCATGAAGGCCTACATGAGGCCCTGCGAGCAAGGCACACAGTCAGTGCCAAGAAATACTTCAGAAGAGCAAGCCTTAGTCTTATGGGGAAATGAGAAGTTATCACCCTATTTTGAAAGGACTTTAAAAATATCCCACATGCTTGCTTCTTGGATCTTTTCTTAGGTATAGCTTAAGACAAGAAAATTAATAAAGTACATTAAACAGCCAAATTTCTTTTTCCAGATTTTAAAATGCAAATAAAGTTTAAAAGGTTTGATAAATTCTTATATTTCCTTCTAAGAATGGAGATCATTTAAGGGAAGAAAACATTTACATCTGTAATGTTAAATGTTGCACAGATAACATGTCATTCTGTATACACAAAAGTTACAGCTAACTTCTAAACCATGCCGCTTCAAGTTTTCCAAGGAAGCCCTTGAATGGTAAGATGAAAAACCATACATAATAAGAGAACTTATGACATTTAGGGAATCACAGAACCTTTGAAAATTCTAATAAATGTAATGTACCCGTTTTACATAAAAATGTGCACAGTGCACAAGTCTACATGCATCTTGAGAGAGTCCTGAGCCCAAAGAGCTCCAATTAAGAAGTCCTGTTTCAGGACCAACACCTGGGCTAGGGAGACTACACAATGTCTCTCACTAAGTGTTCTTATACTATAAAGAAAAACTACATTAAACTGTGAAAATATTAAATCTGACAAATACTATAGAGCTCAAAACATACTTCTGTAATGTTTTAATCATAATATATGCACTCTGTGTCTATGTGAACAGCCATGTTACCACTGTTAATTCAGCATAAAAATATACTTCATCAAATGAAACATTTTAAGGATACTACATTAATAATAATCAGACTTAATTATAAAGGTCAACAGATTCCTGATTAAGGAAACACACAAACTTTTTTTTGAAACAAACCTGTGTTTTTCCAAGAAGTCGATAAGCTTGCTGAACCTTGGTATAATGGTTAATATCAAAATTCTTGCAGATTTTAGAAAGAGCTACATCCAACTGTTCCTATGTAATTAAAAAAGGAAGCAAAAAATAGTCAAGGAATTATGTTTTCAAGGCAATGAGAAGAAAATATTAAGACTAATCTCTAATTTTTAATTAATATTTAAATACACTTACTATCACACCAGAATTAGAATACAAAAACAAATTTAAATAAAATTACAAATAAATTATAATTGCAATTTATTTGCAACTATAATTAAGTTTATTGAAGTATTAATATGTGAATTTTTAATACCTAGAAGCCCATGCCTGATGTTTCACAGGAAACAAAATAAATATAATAATTTCTTAATGAATCTTACTTTTGACTTTTACTTAACTTTATGTTTCCTCAAGTACCTGCTAAATTCTTACAATTATACAAACTGATTTGTAGGACTATTGAAAAACAATAACATAATCTTTCTGTAATCACTGAAAAGTAATTCTCAACAAGTCTATGTTGACTTTAAAAGTACACTCCTGAGGTTTAAGCTTTTATATCTAAATATGCTATATTTTGTTTGTGGTTTTCTATTCCAATGATTTCATTTTTGAATAATTTTTTATTTTAGTATAGAACAATGTTACATATTGAGTGAAGAAATACTGAACTCTCAATGGAAAGCCCTCATGAAAAATATTCAAGAAGCTGTTCGCTTAAGGGATACAAAGAGGTTATTTTGTAATTATCAACTAAACTGACATACTCACAATTAGCAAATCATTGCATGTATAAGCAAAAACTACTTTCACAAAAGATCATTTCAAAGTCCCACCTCAATTTGTATAAGTACCAAAAAAACAATAAAAGACTATAAGAAACCAAATAATTCTTATTTATTAAAATGAACATCCTCCTTTGCAAAGACTGCTGAGGAAAGAGGTGAACTCTGAATATGTGCAGGAGGAAAAACAAACTTCCTCTCACAGTGACATGTCTTTTCCTTTCCAGTTTCTACATTTTTGATGAACTATATAAGATGTCATTATGAGGTTAAGGAATTGTGGAGGGTTTTCATCAGCCAATTTACTCGCAAGTAAATTAACTCACTGAACTAAAAAATAGAAGCAGTGGGTAATCAAAATAAAGTAATTAGTACTTGGAAAGTATCTGGATCCTTATATAATTTACATGAGAACTTACCTATGACTAACAGCTTGGAAAGTTTTCTAAAGATGGTGATCTTTTCAAATACTGTTTTTGAGATGCCATAATTCCAAAAGTATTATTGAGTTTACAAGTGGATTTACACTAACCTGACCATGATATTCCAAATGAAAAACAACAAATAAAGTACAGTGATCTAGAACAGTAGTAATAACACAAAAGTCAAAAGATAATGTTGCACCTATGTTATTAAAAAGAAAAGGCCATTTAACTTATGATCTAACACTTCTTACCTCGATTTGTTCCAAAGTATCTTGTAGCTTTGAGTTAAGTTCACTATTAAATAAAACAGAGAATTAGATGAGTCTATTTTTCTAAGAGTCAAATGGAATGCTAATTAAATAATATTAGCTGAATAGGTAATTAACAAATTCAAAGATCAACAGTATGGGCAGACAGACATGCAGCTGATTCTACAATAGGATAAGGCAAGAAAAAGAAATAAAAATGGAAGAACTGAAAGAAAAGAAATAACAGAGTCACTACTGACAACAGCGGGATTGTGTGAGTAGAAAATCATAAAGAATCTGCAGACAAACTAAGAGCTTAAGAATTGAAAACTGACAGCAACTTTTATGAGACTGGCATGCGGTCTACTATACTGAGGAAGCAGGCTGGTAGCAATTTTTAAAGATAAAAAGTATAATTTAAATCGAAAGCAAAACTTCAAAACTACAGTTAATTTCTACATACTAGGAATAAAATAAAATTTTTAAGAATACCACTAATAAAAACCAAATACCGGACAAAAAGTCTAATAAAAAAACATAATACTAAGATAAATTAGACTTAAATACATGGAGATACACACCATGTTAATATATTAAAGCCTTCAATATAGTTCCCACCAAAATGACCTCCCAGAAGAACTGAAATTCTAATCAAAATCACAGCTAGCTTTTTTTTTTTAATTTGTGAAAACTAACAAGCAGTTTCTAAAATATAAGCGGAAAGTCAAAGAGGTAAGGATAGCCAAGGGGATCTCAAAGAACGATGTTAAAGGACTAAAAGCAGGGAAAGGCCTAACGGAAAGTGAGTGCAGTAGGATGGCAGTGCTGACCTAAGCAAGACCCACAATAGAATAAAATGAGGGCAAAGGGGTTCAGCAGGTCATTGACAAGGGGTGTTGCATTGGCTCATGAGCACAGCGAGAGGCATGCAAGCCTACTTGCTCTTCAGGAAATGCAAAGTTAAAATACAAAATCACTGGAACAAATGGCCAGAATGGCTAAAAATATTTTTTAAAGGTTAAAAATGGTATTGCCAGATGGTGGCAAGGAGGGGAACACACAGAACACTCAGCGTTTCCACGTTAGAGGGCAGGAAACTGAACGGCCTTCCCCTCAGAAACCTGAGGCATCTCCTGTAACTCAGCACACACCTGACACCCCAGCAGCTCTAGTTCTGGATGTTCATCTAACAGAAATGCACACAATCCCTGCAGCAGTCTGTGCCACAGGCAAAACTTGAAGCAACACACTGTCTATGAATAATCAAATGGATAAGCAAAGTGATTTCACTGACACAATGAAATACTACAGCAATGAAAATTTATCATGAACCTCAAAAACATAACATTGGGCAAAAGAAGTCAGTTAAAAGAATATATACTGTATGACTCCATGTATTTGAAGTCCTAAACAAACAAACCTAGCTTAGGTGACAGACCTAGCCAGTGGTTTTACCTTGGGAGAATGGCTTAGAGGAGGCCTGAGAGACATTTCTAGAAATGTTCTGCTTCTATTTCTGGGTGATAATGACATAGCTATGTTCACTTCCTAAAAAGTTACTGAGTTACACTCATATAATACTTAAAATATGTGTTGAACCTGGATTTTTTTTTCCCCTTTAATTCTTACTAGGTCAGGGGAAAAAAAGCAACAGAATTAACATTAGTTAAATTATTTTATGTCATTACTAAAAAAGATTTGTGATATCTACAAAATAAATGTAATCACAGAGAAAATATTTTAACAAAAAAATTAAAATGTAATTGCTTTTAAAACAGTAAGAATACGTGAAAGATATAATTCAAGACACCACTGCCATACATGGTTTTTAACAACTGTCTACTGATTACAGATTTGACTCTCAAATCCTGGCAGCTGAAGCAGATAGGAATGGCCACAGTGTACAACCCGGTGTCCATGCATAGGAAAATGCCAGTAACTCAGGAAGGAAAAATCAAAAAAACAAAAATCACTGTTGCTGGCATGAAGTTGAGAGAAAATGGGGCCAGAGTCTTGACAAAGGATACGTTCTACCTCCCAAGGCCCAACAGCCCTGACAACACCCTACAGCACACTCAGCAATGAGCTGTGCAGTGCAAGCTGAAGCAGTGACGCCAAAGCAAGAGAGAGACAGAGGGGCAGATGGAAAGCCATTCATCAGGAAAGGAAAAGCTGTAAGACAAGTGCTCAGTCTTCAGTGTCTCAGGAGTAAGTGTCCAAACATCTAGAAGAATAGAGTCACTAGCTACAAATAGTATTTATCATGCACATGCTTTGAACGGAAGTTGAGGACTGGAGAGTATATTCTCTAGTACAAACTGATGGAGAAACCATATCCTTGACAGTCAACAGTGTAGGATCGACACCTTATTAGAATGACTAAGACCTCTAACCAGGATGTATGCCTGAAATATAGTTTGATCCACAGATAGGGCTGAAGGGAACACTTAAAGACAGGACAGAGATTTTCCTTAAAAAAAGATAATTCTAGGGTAATTACTGCCTAAAAAAATAAGGAGTGAATGAACAAATGAAAAATGAGAACTATTACCCCCAAAATAATACCCACAAAAGGACAGCCATGTTAGTGCCTAAGGCACCACGCTTCCACTACACGGAGTTTAAAGCTTCACATGCTCACTCTCCACAGATAGTTGTTCAAGGCTCCTCACACTCTCCACATGCAGTTCAAAGCTCCAAGTGCCCTCCACATGGAATTCAAGGCTCCACACACCCTCCACATGGAGTTCAAGTCTCAACACACCCCACACATGGAGTTCAAGGCTTTACACACCCTCCACTCGAAGTTCAAGTCTCCACGCACCCTCCATATGAAAAGCAAGTCTCCAAGAGTCCACCATATGAAGTTCAAGGCTCCATGCACCCTCCACACGGAGTTCAAGGCTCCACATGGAGTTCAAGGCTCCACACACCCTCCACACAAAGTTCAAGACGACACATGCCCTCTACACGGAGTTCAAGGCTCTACTCATAGACATGGATTGAACCTGGATTCAAAGCTCACCACAGCTGAGTCCAAGACAGGCACAGAGAGGCAAAGACAAATGGAAAAATGAGGCATACAGACCAGGAGACACATTCTTTTAGAGAATTTTTTGAGTTGGAAGAAAAAGAAGTATATCTTAGTTCATGTACAGGTAAGAGTAATGATTTCTCTAGCTTCCTCCTCCAAAAAACTGGGCTTTAATGGAATTATCATAAATCTAGATTTTTTTATTGCTTTTATTACTTAAAGTTAAATGATTCCATATTCTATGTACTGAGATTTAATGCAAATATGGTAACGTAAATAGCATGTAGAAGATTGTAAACTCAAAATCTATAAATTGAAAAATTTGGTTTTATTTACAACGCTTTCCAAGTCTACAATTGGACAACAATCTACTACTACTTAAAATACATATATAAAAATTATATGATTAAGAAAGGGATATTAACTGTACAGCTTTTAAAGAAGCCCTTCCTTAGACATCATTTAGAACCATAAACTCAAGCCATTTCAGCCAATTAATCAAAGTATGTTAAAAGGATCTATTCATAAATATTTTGATAAATAAAAGCTACATTATGGTCCAAAAATTATTTGTTCTAAGATGGAAGGCTAAAAGCTTCTAAAAGCTATCTGCAAGCTAAATGGAATGAATCAATCTATTCTGCAAAGTATTTTTACCATCACTACAGAAAATATTAAAGATAATATATCCATAAAGAACTAATTACTAGTGTTCTTTTAAACAGCTGATCTATGAAACACAGTCACAAGAATGAGTCCTAGAAAGGCTGCATATAAATCAAGATTTTGAGCAAATCTGACTATACAAAAAAAAATGGTACAGAGATAATCAGTATCTTAATGCTCTTTCCCTAGTCTGTTATTAACAAGCCACATGCTTTAACTCAAGTACCTTAACATCTCTGGGCATTAGCTGCCTACATAAAGATGAGAGAGACTGAACAGGTTGGCTGCTTCCAGCTCTAATGCTTCATGATTCTATTATATGCTGAGCACCAGTTGCCCAAAGACCACATCTTTGTACATGGTTCAGTAAAGTTATAAAACCTGCAGATGAACTTAAGTAGACGAACATCCATGATTACGCTGTATATCTTTTGCCCCTCCCAGGACATTCCAGTCAGTTTAGATCGGAGCCTATTCCAGAGCTTTCAATCTACTTACAAGAAGCAGAGAATGAGTTGCAGACCTCAGAGAAATTCTGATTTTCAGACACACTGAAGCTAAATCCATGACCCCGAAGAACCATGAAGTATCTATGTGAAACATCAGACCAGATATGACCAGACTACGGCAGAACTCCTAAGGTCATTTTGGATCTAACTGGAGCTTGGTCTCCATGATGTTCAACTTGGTGCAGAAATCTTGCTTCCTAAAATACAATCACTCACCACAAAGCTCAGAGTCCATGATCAAGACACTAAGTGCTCAAAGCATCTCCAAACTCTATGGGTAGAGGTCAGAGTCCACAGCCCAAACCCAGCTAGCCACCCACATTTCTAAAGAAAGCTTTATGAGAACACAGCCACATCCATGTGTTCACATTTTGCCTGCTTTAGGACTACGAGGACCAAGTTGCAGAGTTGCAAAAGAGACCTATGGCATGCAAAACCTACAATATCATTAGGCTCTTTAAAGGCAGGGTTTGCCAAGCCTGTACTGGAGTTCAGCAGAAGACCTTTTAGTCGGTCAGCTGACCAAAGTTAAAACAGGAAGAGTGTGCGTGTGTGTATGTGTGTGTATGTATTTACCAAAGTTAAAACAGGAAAACATATATGCACACATATATATATACACTCACACATACATGTGTATGTTTCCATCTTTACTGAATATTTCACCTAAAATTGTAAAATGTACTTCATGCATCCATCTTTTGATTTAAGACCTTTCCTTTGATTGGAGTTTTAACTTCTTAGTCTCACATGAGCCAAATCACAAATAAATTGCCTGAAATTTCAAGTTTCAACTTCTCTTAAACGAAGCAGGAATTAAAAGACAAATTCAAAGAACTCAAACGCCAAACCACATGGTTACCTTACATAAGAAACTCATTTCTAACAATATCTTTTGTCTTTCCAACTCTTTCAACTTACTTTCAAAAACTAACTGAAATTCCGAATTCCTTCTTAGGCTACTCAAGTTTTGGCATTTTAGCAAAATTGATGATAATAAGGCACAATGTTTTACAAATAAAACCTGCTATTTAAAGAAAAAACTTGTTTCATTAATCAGTTTACTAAAACATAAATACAATAACACAAACACAACTGACAAAACAGGTTTATGAAAAAATACAATTATTAACTCTCGCAAGTACACAGCTCAGTTCATGAAGCAGAATAACACAGCCTGGCCCGGAGCCACTGGCTCCCACTGCATGCAATAGTGAGGCCGTTCGCAGACAGCACAGCATAGCAGTTAACAGCACGAGCTCTGCATTAGAGCAGACCCCAGTTTTAATGATAGCTCTGCCACTTACTTGACAAAGCATCAATTTCCTCATCTAAAAAATAGACACACTACCACCATCTCTGAGGAATATTTTGTGAATACTAAATAAGATGAGGAAAAAGATCAGTACAATACTTGGTATAGGTCAAAAGCCAAAATATTCCAAATGCTATCCTAACCACCATCACTATCACTATATCGATTCCATTTCTAAAAGCTAAATAGTAACTCTTTAGTGAGAAAACAAGTCTAAAACCTAACAGGGAATCACTGTAGAGTCGGTGTGGCTGCAGTCAGCAGTGCCTGGCTTCTGCTCCCACTCGTGTCTCAGACTTCCCACCTCTGCAGGGGAATGGGATGAGCCCTTCAGAATGTGAGCCCTTCAGAACGTGGTCTTCTGGTTTTGCACTCTGCTTTTTACTAGCACAGTATCCCATGGCCCCTGCCTGTTACAACAAGTTCTAAAGTACAAATAAACTTCAAAAGTGCTTGGTATAATTGATATGTGACCCAGCATCTCAGGCATATTTGACCCACCATCCAGAAGAGTGTGACACAGATGACCTCTCCAAGTGACAAGCAAAATTTTAGAATGCCAAGACAAAAAGAGAAAAATCCCAAAAATTTTCTAAAAACACCATTTATGATAGAATGTGAAAGATAACAGCATCCATCTTCTGCCTCACAAAACAGAAGGCTAGAAAACAACTGAGCAGTGCTTTTCATTGTTCTGAGGAAAAAAATGTGTAATGGACTAAATTAAGATAATTCTAAAATCTAAAAGTTTACTTCCCATGTACCCCATAGCAACCAAAAAAGAAAGACCTTATAAAAAGTGAAAACTGCTCAACAAAAATTAAATAAATGCTAATGGTCCTTGATTCTCGTTTAGAGATAAAGGACTACATTTCCTCTTCTATATCCAATCACTCTGCTTGGTGTTGCAGATAATATATTTTTATAATCATAATACAGTCAATGATTTCTATTAGGTTAATTTTCTAGAAGTAAGCTATTGAAAAACCACAAAAGATCTCATTCTAGTTGCAAAAAGAATATGTGTTACAAAATTCACCAAGTAAAAATAATAGTACCACTAACAAAACCAGGAAGGTAAGGAAGGGAAGAGAAGTGAAGGAAATCTACCCACCTCCGATCTCTCGTTGATATTTTGTTATGGGGAGTAAACAGATGTGGCATCAGCACACATCACCTATACATAGTGACACACCAGAAAAAAATATCTTAGTGTGGTATTGCAAACTGCAATGAGAGCTACTAAGAAAAGCATTAACAAGCTGTAAACTGGTTTACTCCAGGGAGCAAGGAAGAGAATGGTGACTAGAGCAGAAAGAAAGACCTGTACCTTTTGTTTGAAATTATTTGATTGTGTTTTTTTATTCATAATGTTTTTGCTCATATAATCTGACATTGTTTTAGAATGGCATAGCATGAGGGGAGAAGTCAGAGAAAAGCAGGTCAAAATACAAGATACAGCATGCAGGCCGTGCCACAGTAGCACAGTCCCTGTGATGTCGTCCAGCAGACCAGGCAACAAGGACTCAGCATCTCTAGCGGATCCAGCCCAACAGCCTGCTGGCCCGGCAGCAATACTCAGAGCTCAGGCCTTACTGAGGCAGGGCTCCTGCTGGTCCCAATCTGGGTCTATAAAGAGGAAAGCAAGCACAGCTTGCCAAAAAGAAAATCAGAGCCCCAGGGAAGGAAAGTCTCTAGTGCGGCTGTATTTGCTGATAAAATCTGCATCCCATCGCTGTGTGATGTAAAGTACTTATATAATCGACAAATTTCACTAAACTGCCAAGCTCATATTCTGAGAAAAAAATAAAAGGATGTTTTAACAATTATGAGCAATTAAACACACCTGTCTATGTTAAAGTACAGGATTCAACAAACTAGTTCTGCTTATACGTAAACTTTTCAGTACATAATACAGAACGCTTTCCGGTTCCCTCAAGTAGTTTCTTACGAATGAAATAAAAATGACAAAGCAGTTTTGACTTTAAAAGTAACTTTTCTTGAAACTAATTCAGATAAAATTTAAGTGAAAAAGAAATTAAATGTTTAATTCACAGACACACTTTAGCATAAACACATTCTGATTCTTATTCTCAATAAATCCCCACTAGATGACTCTGTCAATCAACTCAAGAAATGTCAAATAATGTAAAAATGTTCTCTGTCAGTTATAAAAGTGAACACTGGCAGTATCTGTTATTAAAGCTGCTAAAACAGAGCACATCTCAAGGAAGACACAAGCTACAGATAAGATTCCAGTTTCCCTTCATTTTCAATGAACAAGATACACCATGATCTCTCAGTGGCTCCTCAGTCTCCACAGGGGACTGTTCCAGGATCCCCACAGATATCACAGCCCACGGATGCTCAAACCCCTGATAGAAAATAGTGCACTATTTGCATATAACCTATGCACATCCCCCTTTATGCTTTACATCATCTCTAGATCACACTGTTGGTAGGAGTGTAAACTAGTACAACATCTCTGCTCTGGAAAACAGTGTGGCGATTTCTGAAAGATCTAAAAATCAACCTTCCATACAACCCAGCAATCCCTCTTCTGGGAATATACCCAGAGGAACGCAAATCACTATTAAAAAGATATCTGCACATGCATGTTTATTGCAGCACTATTCACAAACCAAAAACATGGCACCAACCATGCTGCTCATCAAAGGTGGACTGGATAAAGAAAATGTGGAAAATATACACGATGGAATAATATGCAGCCATAAAGAAGAACAACATTATGGACTTTGCAGCAAGTTGGGTGGATTTAGAGTTGATAAATCTGATACTCAGTGGTCTATCACAGAAACAAAGAACTGAGTATCACATGTTCTCACTCATAAGTGGACCCTGAACATTTATCATAATACTATAAGAAAGGAATTGGCAGTAATGGGACACTGCTGGGGGTGGGGGGAACCATAGAACACCAATAAGGGTACCAGACTTTACATGTGTGATGACCACTTATGTACCTAAC
This sequence comes from Tarsius wallacei, assembly GCA_963574415.1. Lineage (NCBI taxonomy): Eukaryota > Metazoa > Chordata > Mammalia > Primates > Tarsiidae > Tarsius > Tarsius wallacei. The sequence goes on from CAUYQG010067904.1 coordinate 29,312, forward strand.
CCTAAATTGTACCCTATATCGTCAAAATAAAAATAAGAAACAGCCGGGCTCAGTGGCTCAGCCTGTAATCCCTTTGGGAGGCTGAGGGTAGTGGATTGCCTGAGCCCATGGGTTCAAGACCCATCTGGGCAACTTGGTGAGACCTCATCTCTACAATAAATCAAAAAATCAGCCGGGCGTGGTAGTGCGCGCCTGTAGTTCCAGCTACTTGGAAAGCTGAGGTGGAAGGATCGCTGGAGCCCAGCAGGTCGAGGCTGCAGTGGCCAGGAGCGGCCACTGCACTCCAGTCTGGACGATAGAGTGAGACTCCCACTCAAAAATAAATAAATAAATAAATAAGAAAAAAAAGAAAAAAAATCATCCCTAAATCACTTATTATACCTTATACAGTATAAGCCCATATAAATTGTTGTTATATTGTATTGTTTTTATTTGTATTATTTTAAATCACTGTATTGTTATTTTTGTCATATTGTTATTTTTATTGTTTTTCTTTCCAAATGTTTTCCATCTGCAGTTGGTCGAATTCAAGGACGCAGAACACATGGACACAGAGGGCCAATTATACTCGGCACTTCATATGTTAAACCACCTAGCCATCTAATCTGAGGTTTACTAGATACATAATCAGCACTGCTTTATGCAGAAGGAAGTATGTTTGAATTCTGTTTTCCTACTTTCAGAAACAGGGTGAGCTCTAAGTTGTTCCATATAATCTGCTCCAAGTACCTCTCCTTAGACCACAGGGTCTCTGCCCTCTACCAAAAACCTGATTTCCAATAAAGGACTGATGTGACTAGAACAGAAAAGGAATGTACACTCTTCCAAGGAAAAATTAGGAAGCAGATACACTGCACACATAAGCTTGCTTGAAATATATATATATATATATACTTTTTTTTTTAAGTAGAGAATCCAGAAATGTTCTAAATCATGGAATGGTTCTCTTACAAAACACTTCTAAAGGGAATGTAGTTATGATTCTCTGGTCATCAACAGAAATGAGGACAGATCTAAAGGTTTTTTTTAAAAAAAAGGTTTAAAAAAAGGTTTTAAAAATGAGAATATGAAATTAACTCCTATTCCTATGCCTACCAATGTCAAACGATTTCTCACTCTGATTCATTCACCTGGATTCATGCAAAAATTAAATCTTGCCTCTGGCTAAGTTCCACAAGTCCGGGTCTACTAAGTGTGGGTGAATTCTGTGTGAGCAGGTCCAACGAGAAAGCTCAAGAACAGGGAAGACAAGAGAGAAAAGAGCAAAGGAAAAACACACTCACAGAGCAAGAAAGATGCAGCTAACCAGTAGAAGCAAACATAAAAGGATGGTGGGGGCAACCCTCTTTCAGGTCCCCTTCCACTTGGGAGCTTTTTCTGTATTCTTAATAAACTCCTGCTTTCTCAAGAAAAAAAAAAAAAGAATGCTGGGATAACATGTCTCCTATCTTTTATCTTTGTCCATGTGTCCATCAGTCCTGTCCCTGTATCCCCTATCATGTCTAAAAGAAGTGAACAAACTTACTACGTGCTCCTAGCTAGAAACAAAAGGGCCAAACACCCCAGTGAAGGGAAAGGAGGTAGAGAAAAGGGCTGGGGAGGGGCTGCCCTTGCTACCCCACAGCTCCAGCTCTGCTCCGCGTCACCCTGACATCATCACTGAAGTGCCAAGTGAGGAACAACTGTGTCTACCAGCTTTCCCAGGAAGCCCAAGGAGAAATCCTGTTAAGATGAACTCCCTGGAACACATGAGTGCTTCTTTGATATATTTTTACCCTCTGCAAAGAGTAAGACCAACTCTTCTTATTACTCGAGGCATGACTCACGTGTGCTCTATGTACTATATTACCTAAAATAAAACAATTATCAATTTAAATCTTTACCATTTCAAACTTTTTACCACATCTAAGAACTGCGGCCACACCCCCTCCACTTTTCACTATACACATTAACGAAAATGTGCTTAGAAGCCACTTCATGCCAACTCTTAAAAAGCCCAATAAGAATTTCTTCAAAGACATGTTTACAGCTAACTCTCATCGTGTAAGATATTCACTTTAGCCAGCTAAAGCAGAATCTCTAATTATATAAAAGTTTCAACACGTCATCTGCTCCATTAACGTCCTGCCACCAAATTCCACACTCTCGCATTTCTACTATAAAAGATGGTAACCTTTTTAAAGTCATCTCATTACAGCCCGTCCAAAGCCTTAGTAAATATGATGTTCTGTATCGTATTTTCAACCTCCCACTCCTTCCCCTCAATTTTCAAATACTCAGGTTTCTCCCTCTTGATTCTACTCTGTCCTTGTCATTAAATTCCCTCCCCCTACACTTATACTTCAACCAGCTTCCACCAACCTGTCCCCAGCAAGGGTGACTATGGCTCTGTGTTGCTGCCAATCCAACAGACAGTATTTCCAGTCTTCCTTCTGTCTGGCATCCCTGCAGTGACAACTCACTCCTGGTGCAATATCCTCCCCTCCCGACACACCAGAGCCTCCTGCTCCTCCCACTCAGGTCCTCCTTAGCCTTGACCCCCAAGGGAGTCGGAGCCCACTGCTTCCACTGCCAGCACAGCTTTCTCCTCTCTCAAGCCCAACCCCACTTGTGTCTACCCTAATGCACATCCTTCTTGATAAATTATGTTCTTTATAAAATCTGGGATTATATTGATTGCACTGTATACAGCTAACCACCACAGTGCCAATTTCAAAGCAAAGCACATGGCATATAGTAAACACTCAGGAAATATGTAACTGCCTGAATTATTTTCACTCAATAAATAAGCTGCTACCACTATGACAGACTCATCACTACAAAATGAACTAAATGGATGCTTCAGTTCAAACAGATATGTTTTCTCAGGACCCAAAATACCTTGTCAGAAATTTCTACATTTCACATACTAAAGCTAATTCTCTATTCACTCATTCTAGTAAGTGTAAATGACATCATCAAGTTTCTAAGATGACAGTTAATCACTCTCGAAATGAACAAAACCAAAATATCATCAGTACTACCCACCTACTTATCTCCTAATCAAATACAAAATAGTTATTTCGATCTGCATGATCCTAAAAAAAAAAAAAAAAACCAAAAATATTTAAATCGCATCTCCAGGTAGAAAATATATAGCCCTTAGCCCACACCCAGCAGAGACCTTTGATATGAGAGAACATCAAAATAAAAAAAATCAATGCACACCTGCACTAATGTTTTCTCTGCCATGATCCTTTTACTTTTCAGACACTGGCAATCAGCATCTGCAACAGCAAGTCATGCTCACTGGAGTCAGAATTTCCATAAGAGGAGGTGATGGGCTGTGTCCTAGGGGAAGCATAGGTTCAACTGGAACCTGGGTTTGCTTGGCAAGCCTAGCATTTTACTCAGATCGTATGTTCACTTGTGATGGCTTTAGGAGTGACAGAAACCACACCTAAGGGTTAGAGCCTCCACATGGGACTGTCACACACCATGCAAATCTTTTATTCTAAGCAAAACATCTGTAAATAAAGTTAGAATTAACAGCAAAAGACACAGTCGCCATTTCTGCACTGCACATTTAACAATAAACAAAAGATGTAATACACTAATCACTTAAATATTACAAATATAATTATTACATAAACTGAAATCACACTTAAATTTTCCAAAAGAGTTCTTATCATGATGAGTCCAACATCTGAACCATCTGAATCTTAAAAACAAGCTGCAATAACGGCCTCAAGGTTTATAAGTAGGGCAAAAGGGGAAGAATTCCCAAGGGACGCACTGGAGCTGTGAACAGATGAAGTTAGTCTTCTCTACAACTTCATAAAAATAATGTCAATCGGATTGGAAAGAACATGAAAAAGAATTTCAATGAGATAACAAGAGAAGACAGAATTTAAAAATGTCTGATCTTTCACACCTTCAGAACTATCATTTATACTTTTATTGCACTGCACCACTTAAAAAACATATTAAACTAGAACACAGCACTTTATATATTAACTTCCAATGTTTATGAACACATGTATGTCACGCAACTCCTGCACAAAAGACCGACAGTGAAATCAGTATAAAACTTTTATACTGCCTCACCTTATGCAACTGTAATGTTTAAAAGTGCTGGCAGCCTTCTGACACTCCAGGCACAACTGAATAGCTCCTGGGTAGTCTTCCTCCTTGAGATGACAACAACAGACATCATTAGACTGGAAATATTTTCTCTTAAAGCCCCTGACAAAAACACATCTCTGTTCTTGCTCTAGTCAAAAGTGACTGAATAAAACAAATGTTAATTCCTCTTAACATTTTTATTGGATTAGAATACCAATGACACATAGAAAATGAAATATAAAGAGACTAGTTCTAGGCCTAAAATATACACATAGAAAACATGTTTGGCCAGGCTCGGTGGCTCAGCTTGTAATCCCAGCACTTTGGGAGGCCAAGGCGAGTGGATTGCCTGAGCCTGCAGGTTCGAGACCCGCCCGAGCAACTTGGTGAGACCTCATCTTTACAATAAATCAAAAATTAGCCAGGCATGGTAGCGCGCGCCTGTAGTTCCGGCTACTCGGAAGGCTGAGGCGGAAGGATCACCAGAACCCAGCAGGCTGCGGTAGCCGGAAGCGTGCCACTGCACTCCAGTCTGGGCGACAGAGTGAGACTCCAACTCAAAAAAAAAAAAAAAAAAAAAATGTTAAAAATATCTCTTCCCCCAAATGCACAGTAACAGCTCTCCGGGACCATGGCTTTTGCATACAGCCTATACTGTGTTTTTTCTTTAACTATTAACAAATCTTCTTTCAGTAATGCTTAATATAAAATGTTCCAAAACAGTATGCATTCTATTTTGTAATCAACAGTTCTACCACCAAGATATTTCAATAAACAGTTCTAAAGAAATAAATATGGAAAAAAGTAAAATATTAACTAATAACCTCAGAATATTTCTACTACCTAAATGTAATTTATTGCCAAAAGAATTTTTAATAAGGATTTCTGAAGCCCTAGTCAGTAGTGATAGTATAGAAGTAATACAATTACACAAAAACCATGAAAAATGTTCCTATGCTCCTATCTAAATCCAACAGATGCGGTTTCCTCCCGTGGGAAGCTGAGGTCATGACCAAGTGCCTACTCCGAGGAGCCCGAGTATTATGAGGAGACACGTAAGTTACACTGTGCTTTGGCAGAGCTTACGGAAGAGCAGACAGTGCTAAAAGCACCTCAAGGAGAAAGCAGATGGCTCGCAAAGAAAACTGATTAATACATAATACCACATATCACTAAAACATCACATGTTCCTTCAATTACTGCTGTATGTCAGATGCAAAAGATAACCTGATTGCTATTTAAATACTATACAAAAGACTTGCGATAGCAATCTAACATTACTACAAAGTAAATGTCTGTCCAAATAAACGTGTTTTCCTAAATGAAGGACATATTATGTCAACAGAAAAAGGCTCTGGAGCACGTCCCTTCCAAGTCTAAAAGTGCTTGTTACATCAGAATACCAAGCCGGCATGGAACATCGCCCATGCTAAAGTTGCTACGTGATGCCATGGGGACCACATTTCCAAGTCCTTATCACTTACCTCCAGCATTTCACTTAACCGCACATCTGTTCTTTGCTGAAAAGACAAAAATCAAAGGTAAAATCTGTTTCAACCAAAAAATTAAGTTTAAACTTTTTAAAAGCGACCCATATTACCAATGTTTTTATAGTTCTCAGAGACTTCAGAAGTCCAATCAGCAACTGACGTTTTCTTTGATTTGCAAGAAGGCCTAAGCTAGCTTGAGTAAACCCTTCCTTGGCAATATTCAAGTGTCTGCAAAAGTGAACGATAAATAGTTAAATTGTCTTAGAAGAGTAAGAATACTATCTACCCAGAACAACTGGATGACTAACGAGACAGTGGCCTGGATTACTATTAAAACTGGGAACTCGCGACTATTTGATAAATGTTCTCAACAGCTCAGTCTAAACCAACACTACTAAAAACACGCGGAGTGGACAAGGACCAGTCCACAATGGTCGTAGGTCAGTGACAAGAAAAGTGCAGACACTGAAAACAGCATTTAAACCCAGTGCAAAAAATGACAGAATAATTATTCTTTGTGACTTCAATAATTTTAAAATGACTGCCTTGGTTGCTTTTTTGATTTCCATTTTTCCTAGTAATTTGTTTTTATTGCACTTTATAAGAATAACAGCCTGTAACAGCGTAGAAATTTTAAGAAGAAAAGAAAAAAACGAGTCCTTCACCACAAATACTGTAGCTAGAGATTCACTAGTTTAAACAATACAAAAGCCACTAACTTTTTTTTACACTAGTAGATTTAGAGATATTTCCCACACTCTTAGTGCAATCTTCGGATCACAGTATATGTTCACTTAAGGAAAGATATTCTAGAAACCACAGCCATAATAAAAAAAAAATCAATGATAGACTTCAGACATTCTTGAAATATTTTCCAGCTTAAAGAACAAAGTGTCACCAAAAGCAATACCTTCTCCCATGTGTGCAGATGACAGCAGCTAACTGAAGACCTGTCTGTAAGGAGGTAACTCGTTCAAGTTCCTGTGGAAAGATCAGCTACAGGTTATTGTTTAAGGCATTTTATTTTTCTTTCTCATTCATATGGTACTCTAACAAAAACTCTTATCTGTTTCAAAAAAGAAGCCTACTTGGAAAACAAAGTAGAAACAAAAACACCTGCACTTGAAAACTGTAGGCGTATTGTTCACAAAATTATTTAAAATGACTACCTGTAACTGACTTTCACAATGACAGATGACAAAGTATTTAGGTCATATCGCTTATAAGGAAATCCAGACCCAGCCTGCTTTAGACAGAAATAAACAAATACTAATAATACATCTGTTTCTACCCACAAGAACTTTACAAGGTAATTAAAGGATATGACAAATACGACTTCTGTTTACAAAGATGCTTTGACAATGAATGCCTGCACTGGGAGGCATTTCCATAGATTTTGAAGCCTCTGATTTTCTGAGGAAAACACAGATTCAGTTAGACAATTCCAATATTATCATAATTTAAAGCCAGGTTGTTGTTCTGCTATTGAGTGGTCATTATTGCTGACCTATGTGGTTGTTGCAAAGTTCATGGAAGCAATTTTCACTGGCCTTCTGAGGTTTGAAAACCTCAAGAGACCATTTTAGAATCATAGATAAAAACTCTTCACCTCTTCAGTCTGGTAAATTTCCCCAAATAAAAGAGAAACTCAGCCGGGCTCGGTGGCTCAGCCTGTAATCCCGCGCCTTTGGGAGGCTGAGGTGAGTGGATTGACTGAGCCCGCGGGTTCGAGACCCGCCTGGGCAAGTGAGACCTCATCTCTACAATAAATCAAAAAATCAGCTGGGCATGGTAGCGCGCGCCTGTAGTTCCAGCTACTTGGAAGGCTGAGGCGGAAGGATTGCCGGAGCCCAGCGGGTCGAGGCTGCAGTGGCCGGGAGCGACCACTGCACTCCAGTCTGGGCGACAGAGTGAGACTCCAACTCAAAAAAAAAATTTAAAAAATAAAAATAAAAATAAAAGAGAAACTCACACACACACACTCACACACACACACACACACACACACACACACACACAGGTGTGGGCACAACAGTCAATATGTAGCTACAGGATTACAGACAAAAGAATAATTACAATATTTCAACAATTTCAAGCATAAATTATTCAATCATTTTTAAAATTGCACTATAAAAAATAACAAATGTTATCCTACCTTGACATAAGCAGGCTGTTTTTCAAGGATTAAGTCTGCTACTTTTTTAGAGACCTATAAGAACATGCAATCAAACAGAAGTAAAAGAAAAAGCCTCATGCTTGCTACAATATTTTATATCTAAAATGTCTGCAAGACTATCCCATAGGTCTCCCAACAACTTCTCAAGCAGACATTGGCATGCTCTGACCAGACACGCTTCCCTGGGCTATGACGTTAGCAAGAGAGCTAGTGCACTAAAGCACTCAGAGCAGCACCTGGTCTTGTCACTGCTAGTTCATGAGCATCATCATTGGCTGCAACTAACATGCACAAAAGGCGACCACTTTAGGGGTATAGGATCTGACTTAAAATGGTGAGTCTGTTAAGACAAGGAGGCACTATGTGGCTGGGAAACAGAACACGTGCTTGTACCCTCAGCACCACATAAGATGTGGGAACTTGGCCTTCCACTCTGAAAAGCAGAAAGCACACGTGTTTTGGAGACACAGCTCAGGTGTTTGTGGTCAACTCTCTGAATGATGTCCATGTGCAAGGCCAGTTAGAATTACACTGATCTTGAACACAAGGCTCCTATTCCACAATTCCAGGCCCTGCAAGTTGAGCCACCAAGACACCACACAGGCACAGCACGGGGTGCAGAGGCACATGGAGAGTGATTACTCAGGAAGTACAATGAACTGGCCACCCTGCCGAGGCCCACAGAGAGCCAGCATCGCCTGCACATCCAACAACCACAGTCGTCCTGCACGTTCTCATAATCTACTTCTAACACCTTTGAAATGATGTGAATTAATTTTTAGATACGATGCTTTTGTCTAGAAACAGGGATACTAGAAGCAAATCTATCAAAGTAAACTGAGGAATATCATAGGCATTAAATTTTAATGTGAGCGTGTCATTTAATGTGAGCATGCCAAGGCATGATACACAGCAAGGTTTGTGTGGACGTTATTAGTTACAACCAAAAATCTGCAAACAGGACACCTCTGTTTGCTTTTTACTTACTGCAGCTTGCTGTTGTTTTAATTTGTCTCTGTACTCCTCCAGTTCTTGCAAATTGAGAACAGGGGGAAGCTTCTATAGAAAAAAGCCATACAAGAAGAGTAAAAGATAAATAATTTCGTTTGGTTTCATTTACCTGGGCACGTCTGCCCGCTGAGCCACAGAAAGCACACAAGCAGTGTCACCTCCCACTACAGGCCTCCTGTCCTCCAGTCTTCCTCCCCAGACTCCTGCCATTGAAGCCCACACATCGTCAGTGCACAGTCCTGGGCTCCCGCATCCACCTCACTGCTCTCACTGCTGCCGTGCTGCCCACCTTAAAACGTATAGTGCCAGCATCATCAACATTAGAGTACAAGAGTTTTATCATGACTAAACACGATGGAAATATACAACTCGTGATTAAAAGTCCAAGGGCCTTCTAAATATATGATATAAAACAGCATGCTAACACACGGGTGCTAACACACGAAGTCAAAATACAGACATGTTTCCCTGACCAATATGCTACAGTGGCACCTAAAACTACATGTTTAAAAATAATGCCATCTTTAACAACGCTGACAGTTCGTTTAATTACAATGTGGTATTCATAGAACTGTTCTCGTACCAAAAAAAATTCAAATGCCCCAAAAAGCATTCAAATCTCACAAATTCAATTACTGAACAAAACAGACATGTTTTAATAATTTTTTTTTTACCTCTAGCTCGTATTTAACAATATCAAATGAGTCTGCAGAAAAATATACTTGTTCAATACTATTAATAAGCTCTTGTTCCGCCTGAGGGTCGCTTGGCTGTTCTCGAAGTTCCCTGAATTCCTCCTTGAAAGAAAAAAAAAGTTAAATTATAGCACTTGTAGCTGTTCAAATTCCATCTGCATGAAAATAAGTATCATCTATCTTAACAATCGTATCTTTGGGGAACCATTCTGACTAAGGGTAAAAGCTAACAGAACCCAGAAAGTTCATGCCAAATTAGGAAATAGCCAAACACTCAAAAGTAACTCATAGACTGGAGAAAAAAACTGGCCAGTCTGAATATTCAGATATTATCCTCAATTCCCTGTGTGTCAACAAGGTTGAAGGAGTTTAAATGTCCAACAAAAGAAAAAGAAGTGACTACCTAAACCATATCATACATGCACATCACATATATACACGCTTTACCAATTAACAACATTCTAAAACCTGTCTCACCACAGGCAGCAAGGGAAGAATTCCTCAGTGACTTTTGGGTCACACTCAGCACTGGAACCCCGCACAGCAGACATCCGATCTGCTAAGAAACCTCAGTGCTCAGCTGAGAAACACCGGCCCCAGACAGGGTCACAGTTTAGTTCTATAGCCCTGCGTGTCTTCCTTCGGAGAGCACAACTGCTGTGACCCAAGAACTGACTCTGAACCTAATGTGCTGTGGTTGACAGAACGTCTTCTCTCTGATGACGCAGAATGGGACTTCTGTGTCTTCACACAACAACAAACAGCCTGACAGACAAATCCCCATCCCTAATATGTCAGCATCGTTATCCTGCGCAATTTCACCGCGTAGCAAACGGATAAAATTTCAGTTAACTAGGAAATTCTAACAATTCAGATGCCCATCCCCTGCCACACTACTTAATCAAGACATTATGATAGACATGTAACAAGTTAGTCATGTGATTTTTTAAATTCAAATTAACCTCAAATGCAGTTCTGTACACAAAAATAAAATACTATTTAAAATCATTGTACAGTCATTAAAATAATACCTAACAAAAATGCTAATTAAATACACGAAAACTATCTGGTTAATTAAGAACATTATTTTTCAAATAGAGATATTCTAGATTACTTTATTGTAGGGCATACTTTACATCTACAAAAAGAGCCTGGCTTGGATATCTTTTAGAGTTTAACTTGTATTTTATACCATAAAAGTAACTATAAAATTATCCCCTATTAGTAGGTCCATGCTAAAAAAAATTTAGAACAATAAATCTAAAACTTAAGGAAACAGTTGACTATTTAAATTCAACATTCCAATAAATTTAAAAGATAAAAGAGATGGCAAAGTCACATATATCAAAACTGCATAATCAAAAATGCACGGAAAATAAAATGCCTCTTCCATACCAACCTAGCCTATAAAAACACGATGAAAAAAAAGGTCAGCGATACAGCCATCACCAAGTCAGCATATGCTATCAGGTACTAAAAGCACAGGAAGAAACCCAGGTCTCACAACGGGCACACTCCTGGGGGTTCATCTTGACATGCTACCCTTCTGAGCACCCTGGACAGCGGTGTGGACAGCAGACTGGGTTTAACCCAGTCTTGTGGGAGGGAAGGAGCCCAGCCAGCCTCTCAACAGGCACCTCCCTGCACGCAAGGGGAAGCATGAAATGGCAGTGGAAAAGGAGCCAGGGGTTCACAGCAACTTCCCTCTGGACGCCCACAGGCATTTCCCGCATGCTGAGGAAAAGAGCAAAGCCCTGCAAGGATGTGGCAATGTTGCCCCCAGGGGTTCCACAGCTCCTCCAGCAGGACATGCAGTTGACAAATTCAAGAAAAAAAATAACTGAAGATCACAAAGACTGCCAAGATTAAAGATACCAGATACAGGGCCATGCCAAAAACCCAAACAGCCCTTAATGACAGTGTGCGCTCATTTTCAACAAATAATGGCCGATGACATGACACCATGTGCAGTTGCCCAGACAGGACCTCATTGACCAATATGAAGGTAGACACTTAGCTGCAACTCTGCTATTAGCTTTGGGAAACTCAGGCTCTTCATGCCTAGTTCTTTTCACTGTAAAGGACATACACTCAAAATGACATTGAAACTGTCAAAGTAATTAAGAATGCCAAACAAAGGTAAAACAACTTCATGTATAAATATCCACCGGTGTACCTTTCAAATGTGATAAATCTGAAAAAAGAGTGCAATCTGTATATGCGTAAAAAAGGTCAGATGGTATGCATTCCTAGAGAACTAAGCTTTTAATATCAGAGAGGAAACAAACCCATACAATTTCAAAGAACTGACATGGGACACTCGACACTCTACATGTGGAAAACCTGGGCTAAGGAGGGGATAAAGCCTAGATGAGCAGAAAAAGAAACACAGTACACAAAACAGAATTCAATCCAGAGCATGAGTCCCCAAGCACACTACGTCCCCATAAAATACCCTCCCTTCCAAACAAGCTGGTGACCCCTCTGTGAAATATGCTTCTTCACTCATTCAGACAAACTTATCCAACCAGCATCCGAACACCACGCTCCTTCTGGCTCGGCTTGGCAGTCTGGAAAACTCCTCTCTACCTAATCATTCTCTGAACGTTTCATGGCTGTCAGGGCTGCCTGCTCCATCAGATCTCATCTCAGTTTCTCGAGCACTAAGATGGATTTCTCCTTACTCTCCATCAGTGTGTTCCACAGGGTCAAAGCACACCGTGGATAATAATCACTGATCCAACTAAAACTACACAGTTCAGGTAAAAAGAGAATAGAAGACAAAAGGGAAAAGATAGAATGCTCTTGTTCTGACAGTCAAAATTTTCCACAAGCTCTTAATAAAAGGTTCCTTTCTTCTAAAATTATCAATAAATGTCACATGATTAAGGAATATTTAATGCATGTAAATTAGAAAAATAAACAGAAGCAACAAGATTGTACGTTCTTAATATAATTGCTCCATAATTTAATATTAACTGCTTCCTAGGATTGGAGATATACAAAAATACATAATTCTTCAACTAAAACAGAGCCAACTTGGCAAGCCAGTACACAGGTGTGAGGCCCAATTCTGCATAAAGAAAATAAACAAAAGATTTCCTACAAAAAAATTAATTACAGGCAAAATGGAATAATAAGAATACCAAATGAAGCTTCTTATATCATGTTTAAACATGTGATATAAGAAAACGTTACAATATTAGATATTTAAGCTAATGTTGAGAAAATATTTCAGTCTTAAAAGCTGTTATATTAATAAAATGTCTAAAAGGATTTCTTTTTACAGTAAATTTTGTGTCACATAGTAAGTATATGTATTTATTATATAAATGCTCTGTGAAACTTGAAAATCCAAAAATATTCTGTCAACAAATAAAGACTACCAAATGTTCCATAAGTTACTGCCAATGGTAATCAACCACTCTTAAAATAAAGAAAAAGTACATCAGCGTCAACTCAGAACTACAGGTGGAGGAAAACCAAAATTAATGGATTTAGTTGCAGCGAGATGGCAAAAGCACAAAAGGCAGACACGAGCAAATCGAACCTCTCCCCTGCTGTCATCAGAAACTAACCTGCCTGCTTTCTATCTTTCCCCAGCAACATAATTCCACCTAGCAAACAAGTTATTTAATTCCCACGACATAAAACTCCCACATCAGGTCATACAGGAACAAAATGACACAACACCACTCCTTCCTGAGAGGGCAGAAGCCACAGGAGGGTCAGATGAGTGAGCAAAGGATGACAAGGCAAGGCAGAACTGGGGGCGGGAGGGGCAGGCAAAATGAGGGACATCCAAGGACTGGCACTCACAGCCAAAGAAAGGCGGCACATGGAAAATACGAGAAGAGGTAGAGTTTCACATTTAAGGAACTGGGGGACATGGCTACAAGCATGAAGCAAAGCAGAGGTTAAAGCACTATTTTGGGAAAGCACATCACAGGTTAAAGCAATAAATGGTAGCTCCCCCAGGGCAGAAAAACGTCACAGGGAGAGTCTGCATGTAACCCAGGAGACAATGAAATGCAACTACCAAGATTTTTAAAAATATATTCAATAAATTTATTTATAGTAGGACCATATTTTCTTTACGAAAAGTAAAGTATCCTAAGATGTATTACTGTGTCAGGTACCACATCAAAAATAAGCATAAATATTCAATATTTTCTTAATGTAATAAACCAAGCAGCGGTCAATGTTTTAGGGGCTGCTTTTTCCAGCAGTCACAACATCGTAAGGTTGCACATGATACTACCTAGCATATTTTTCTATTTTGATCATCTCTGAGATACAGCTACATGAAAATACACATAAAATGCACCTCACAAATGATGTAGCTTTACAAAAAATTAAGAAAAACAATCATAACAGAAATTTAAGTCAACACTTTTTTATTTAGCCAAGTCAAATTTCCTCTCAGCATAACACCAAAAGGTTTTATGAGAACTGGGGATTCAAGATTATAATACAATTTGAGCCCTCAAATATACACTTCCAGGATGCTTCTAATGAAGCCAGACTATAACTTTACAAAGCAATTTCCCACTCAGTTCATCTCTCAAGGGCATGGATTCAAGCTAAGGAGGGAAAACAGAGACTGCTAATTTTGCATTTAACCACTACTTTTAAATTGTCCAAAATACCACACTAATTAAAAATACCAACCCAAGCTTAGAACTCTAAAATTTCACTCACTTTTACAAGTATAAAAAGCTCATTATGACACCTTAACAATTTGCCTAAGATTATGAAACTTAATATTCTCAATTCTGAAAAATAGCTTAACCTGATTTCTAACCCACAGAACAGCTTGGAAATTCATGATCTTCAGTACTGAGTTTTTATTCAAACAAAAAGATGAATGCAAACTCTTCACTTACAGGTCAGGCTCAGAATGCTGCAGAAAACGCATAGAATCAAGAGGAAATGCAACCCACAGTCCCTACTATCCTCAGCTTGTTAGGCACATCACAGACCTGATTCCACGCCCGAGGGCAGAACACCCAGTGTGCATGGGGGGAATTCTGATCTCCTAAAGTGTGAGTCTAGGTTTGCCACACAAATCTTATCCAAGACTTTTTGGTTACTGTCAGCATTTCTTCATCAGTCTACATTAAAAAAACAAACAACAACAACAAAAAACTGTTCTTAAAAAATTCTAGCACCAGAAGCCATAATCTTACCAAAGTTAGCATCACATTAGAGAGCAAGCTGAAAGCAAAAAATGTTTAGCCACAAAATCTATATAGAGATAAAGGAGGAACAAAACATGACATTTTCAATATTCAATCGGTATTATAAAAGCAATAAATCACGGAACAGAAGCAGGTTTGACCTGTCTCCAAATGAAACAGGATTCAAACCTATCTGAAGATCACAGATACCCCACAACCACATACCACATAAGTTTATAAAAGAATTGCCAGAAGTCTGACTATGTGGGGGAATGGCATGTTTTCTTTGAATCCCGCTAGGGCAACAATCATAATCCATCAAGAGAGCTGGTTAATCAGTTTCCCTGTGCGTGTTTTCAATAAAACAAGTCCTTTCAAGTCTTCTCTCTTTTTCCAGGGCTTTCAGTGCCATCTAGTGGAATACTGTTGCGGTTACAATTTCAAAGGAGGTTGTAGTAAAACGATTTAAAGGAAAGTTTTATAAAATGTATGGTGTTATTTTATCTACCTTTAATCACAATTAAGTGGTAAAAATGAAGTACAAAGTAATAAAAATGATTGTATTTAATACTTTCTACACAATAAAAGTATTTCAAAGATATGTATATTTGTTTTTAAAGAAATAGATCATGAATTAAAACTGATTTAATTCACAGAAATGTACTGAGTTAGTAACATGTAATAACATCACAAAATTAGAAAGAAAAAAATTTATCTAATTTCCAAACATCCCATCACACCCTCTCTCTATAAAAAATACCTCTATCCTGAAAAAGACATCACAGCACCGTCATCTCAGAGTCCCCCACAGACCCCTCCACCACCCACAGCCAGAGGGACCTTCAACCCTGAACTGTCTTTTAAAACATCCCTTAAATTTAGCCCTTCTCCCCTCCCTAATCTCAGAATTCTGTATCAGTTTCCTGGTTTCCAGCTCCATGCAACACCTCACCCTTTGAGCTATGACCTTTCCAAAGGAGGGTGATGTCCACTCTAAGGGTCTGCCCTCACTCCCACCTACCCACCTTCTCCTGGTCCTAAACCTGCCCTCACTACCACTTAACCCATGAAAGTTAATAAAGTCCTCTGGTTATAAATCTCAATACTAATCCTGTCTAATACAGACACCAATCTTCTGAAGACATTCATCATCTAAAAGACTTTTAAAAAATATACATTTTTTTGAATGTATATTTCTTATACCATATTTCTCCTACAAATGTTGCAATATAGGAAGTAGAAAACAATAAAAAAAAAGTGGTCTAAAATATCAAGTCCAATCACACCTTTTCACTGATGAGGAAACTGAGGCACTAAGCACTAAAATGAACTGAATGTTTTAAATCAGCGCTTGAACCCAGGCCTCCAGGCTGTTATTCCAGACACTTCCCACATCTCTTGGCAGAGCTATGGAAATCAAGCTCTGAAGCTCGCGTGTAGTTTTAGGATCCTTTCCACAGGTACTAAGACATCAAGTCAAATCCATCTAACTGATTTCACAGAAGTACTTGAAACTCTAGAAGACATCCCGCCAAAACACAGAACATCATACAGTACAAACACCATGGAGTAGGCAGACATGCAAGAAATATTTGTTGAGTGGATTAAGTATAAAAACAAAAATGCTCTCTGATACTAAGCCAATATATTCTCAAATTTTGACCACAACAGATATTTCTTTTGTTGCTTCACCCTATATTTTTCTGTCACACACACAAAAAATTAAAGGCATAGGTAAGGCAATCATGTAGTAGCAAACATAGCTGAGCCCTATTAGTATTTACGAGTCCATTAAATCAAGGCCTAAAAAATCCAAACCTTATCTTTAAAGAATACTATCAGGAGCCAGTATTTCAGTAAAAATTTAGTGTCAGTACATATTTTTAGGCTTACAATATGTAAACACTGAAATTATGGAAACACTACAGAAAGTGTTTATTGAAAGTGAGCACGTAGGTTTATAAGGTTCTTAATACTGATATTTTTACTTTTTAATTGAGGTTCAGCAAATACCCTCAAATGTAGTCCTAGTAATTAATAATCTTACGATTATTTTGATTATCACATATTATAATAAATACTAATCTTAATTCTTCATAATTCTTGTAACAAATTACGTAAGTTCAAATGGATAACAAATTTAGTCAATAAATACTAATTTCTTATATCCTTACCTCTGCATAAAAAGACCATTAATTTGAAATGTAACAGAATCCACTTTCCCAGAATGGAATTTTAAGTAATTCTACTTTATGCTACAAAAATTGCCAGCAAAACTTCCAAATAGTTCCTAGCATAGTCCTCTGTTTCCTGTTTCTCCATCTTGTGATAGACTCCCATCATGACTAGTAGTTCCCACATATGGCTCCACAGTGGAATCACCTGGGGATCTTACGCTGTGACTTGGCAGGGGTACCCGCAAGTCTAAACATGCAGCGAAGTCTGGGCACCAGGGTCTTGACACTGAATGTCTGAGCTGAAATTCCTGAAATCAGTCTCCAAGTTTCCTTTCCCCTAGCAAGCTCTAAAAAGAATCTTCATTTTTTTTCTACTTTTCTATTCTATTTTGTCCACCAAAATTCCAAATTTACAAAATACAGGTTGCCATCTGACTCACATCTCCTCTTAAAATGGGACACAGTAATGTGAAAATTGTACCCAATGATTTCGAAGGTTTCTTCCCACTTCGAATTTATATAGTTCTCAAAGCAAACAAATAGCCCTGGCGTGTCAAGCATACCCCAATGCCCTTCAGATTCTTTCACAGATTTAAACCATATGAAATGTGCCAATATTTAACCATTTTAAATCTAAACAAACAGCCACTTCATGATGCACCCATATATTTTCCTCCTATGGATCCTTTATATTAGAACCTTCTCATGTAACACAACCCAAGCTAACCTATTTCTTTCTTGAAAACTTCACTGGAATCTCAATTCTCTGTCCCAACTTAGAAAGACATTATGATAAGAAAAGGAAAAAGAAAGGGCCCCATTCCTGAAGACCAGGAATGCCTATCCTAATGACTGACATGGAGCTATTCATGAAGTTAATGTTTGAAAGTTTTTCCATATTGTGTCCACTTGTATACTTAACCCTGAATTGTACCCCACATCTTTAAAATAAAATTAAAATAAGTAAAAAGAAAGTTTTTCCATGCAATCATTTACAGTGACTACTTATACTTATAAATTATTCCCAAATCCAAAAAGTATCTACCTAAGCCAAACGAATGCTTTCAGGCTAAGAATTTCATATAATAAAACCTAAATTTATTAATTTTGCATTTTCTGCTTTCCTATAATGAATCACACTGTACCCCAACAAGTAACAAAAACAAGCCCTACACCTCCAGCACTATGGACATTTCCCTAGCTTATTAGAACCACCATCTACCTGTGGGAAAGAAGAGAGTCTGTGAATCAATGACTATCCAGAGGCAAGCCTATTTCTTAAGGAAGTGAAAAGTCATGCTCACACATGTAGATCAATACCTTTCCAGGGACCCGGAGACTCTCTATGGCACCAAGATCACTGAAGCTTCCCGGAGGGCTTTTCGGACCCTTAAAAAAGAGAAAGATACAGAGATTTGAATCATGCAAAAGAAATGTAAAACTCTACTACTGAAACAGAGATCTACCAAAGCAGAAATGACCACTTTAAAAATAAAAATCTTCCTTCTTTATGGCTGCATAATATTCTATCATGTATATATACCACATTTTCTTTATCCAGGCCATTTCAGTGGGTATTAGGGATAAAATACAGTTATAATAAATAAATAACAGTAATTCTACTTCAAAACATGTAAAACATGTATTTAATAGATCTAGCACTGTTATTAAATCAAGAAAGGACGTACTTTTGGTCTTTTAGAATAAAAGAGCATTACAGGGCACGTTCACAACCAATGGTGGAAGTCTAACCTATCCATGATGCAAAAACAACCAAAAAAAAAAAGAAAAGAAACTTAAGCGGAAAAAAAAGGCATTCTATAGAAGAAAAGTACCTCTGTAACAAACATTACTAAATCCACCTGGTAAAAAGGTACAAGCAATAGTACGATGATTAACAGATGGCAATGTACTAACCACCGAGTTCATCAGACACCTTCACACAGCACTGACCGCTTTGCTGACACAGGAACCCCTTCTTCACCTGAGTATTCCTCACCCACGTATCCAGTTCTGCTGTATAAACAGGATTCAAACTCCATGTCTCACCGCCTTCAACCTGCTCTTTAGCTCTTGGCTACCCTGCACTTCCTAGATTCACATCAACTGAGGGATTCTGAAAGCACTTTTTTTGTACCAGGGGAAACTGTCAAGACAGATGGAAGCTACCCATTGAAACTTTCTTTAAAAGCTTCCTTTTAAAAATAGGCTACTCAAGCAGACACTAACGGCCCTGTAATATGAGCCATTCGGATTAGGTATTATTATTAGATATACTAGCCTTTAGAATAGCTACTATTACTAATCTGAGGAGAGATGTATGATACAAACTGCCCTTAAGGGGTCCTATACTGGGGTACCTCCTGACCAAAATATATGGTATTCTTATGTTGATGACTTGAGACTTGCAGCAGAATTTGCTACTCTTTAATTTACAGAGGTGTGTGCTTCATCTTCCCTACTGTAAAATACCACCTGTCAGATCTACAATTTTTATGACAAAGTGCTCTACCCCAACTCCAAGTCTTCTATTACTTCCAGAATATCTAATCCACCTACCCTTCCCTGGATTTCTCAATTAGGACCAGGGATCTGCAATTTAACAAACACCCCAGGTGACTCTGATTTTGATCACCAATGTTTTACAAACATATCTAGACATTTTCCAAGATAATACCTCAGCCAAAGCAGTCAACTTTAAAGTTTTAAATACATCTCTTTCCCTCCCAAAACTTAGTCCCAAAGGAAGGGAGACAAAGTCTTAATTGGCTAGCAAAGTTCCAGGAACACAGTAGACACCAAAGAAATAAGAGAATTATTAGGAAGAAGTCACTGGTCAGGCTTCAGGCACCAGTGGGAGCATGCAACTGACTGCAAAGTAAGAAGCCCAGGATTGCTGGAAGAGAAGGGTCTCCTGAGGTTTACCGTGCCCTATATGAGTGAAGGAGTGTATATAACCAGTCCTTGGCGTAGAGTTAACAGGTCTTATGTGAGTGAGAGGAGTGTAAATAGCTAGTCCTGGGCGTGGGGTTAACAGACTTTACGTGAGTGAGGGGTGTGTATATAACTAGTCCTGGACATGGGGTTAACAGGCCTTACTTGAGTGAGAGGAGTGTATGTAACTAGTCCTGGGCATGGGGTTAACAGGCCTTACATAAGTGAGAGGAGTGTATTTAATTAGTCTTGGGCGTGGGTTTAATAGGCCTTACATTAGTGGGAGGAGTGTATATAACTAGCTTTGCACACAGGGTTAACAGGCATAATGTGTGTGAGGGAAAGAGCATGTGACTAGCCTAGGGCTATTTGTTCTTCCTGGTCTCAATTTCTCATCAACAGTCACCAGAGCATAGCATCAAAAGTGATGAAGCTGGCAGGGCCGGTACAAAGCTTAACTTCCATATACATGACACATACACACATGAAAACTTCATGATGTGATTCAAAATCATGACCATCCCTAAAATATTTTTTTAAAGTCTAACTGCCATATCTTTTAAACAAACATTTTAAAAGTACAGACACTCCTCAACTTAAGCTGAGCCCATTATAATGTGGAATCATAAATCAAAAACACTCTCTTAAATTGAAAATGCATTAAATAACCCAATTAACCCATCCTTAAGTCAAAACTCATAAGCCCAGTCATAGTAAATCGGGGACATCTGTATAGATTTGCTTCACCCATCTAACCAAAATCTTTGGAGGTCTAGATTTTGTCTAATTTTCCCTTCCCCAGAGCTACTCCGCAAAGCAATCAATACCCTAACGTGAATGGGATCTACATCCACACCTGGAACAAGGTCTTACCTCCACATTAGTCACTCACACAACAACTTGCCACTAATACACTGCAGCTTTCTGCCAAATGTGCAAATAAAAGGTGTAAGAACTGGAACCCCTGGACCTGTGAGAAGACTGGGAGCAGTGACTGCAGGAATGGACCCTAGCTGGCGGAAAAGGTGGGAGCTCTGACTTTCTCGCTGCAGTATTGAGTGCCTGCCCTTCCTGTGTGGCACATCCCAGTCATGGTGGTGACTCACAGGCTGACACGGAGCAACAGTGTAACAAACGTGTCTGGCTCTTCGCAAGCATTCTCTAAGTGTTATCCATTATTCTTAATATGATTATTATTACAGAGAAACGTTTTTATCAATAAGTAAGGAAGACTATACAAGTGTCTCAAAGCACAATATGTGACACAACTGTATTTAGGAGTAAAACTCTTTAACTCTTTGATTATCAATTTTATAAATTTCTACTAACAAATACAAAGTCATTTTTATTTTATCTTCGATCTAAAGCATGAACTGATGATTATAACTAGTTCTCTGCCTTCATTAAATTGAAACTTTCATTCTAATCATTAACTGTAATTTTCTTTTGTATTTGATTTTTGTTTCTATAATCTCCCCAGCTTAAATTTAAGCAAAAATCAGCATAAATAACACCTGCCTCTGTACTTCATTTCTTTGCCCAAATCAGATTAACGCCTCCAACTACTCAGTTATTTCTACATGAGTCCTCACTTTCCATTTATGAGACCAGCAACTTAGGTCCTGTCCATCCAAAGGAGCACCTGCAAAGATGTGTGTTTCCTTCTCTTTTTGACAAAACTCAAGAGTGTCTATGCCCAGTCCCTAGTTTCTCTCCCCGTTTTTTCCTGAGCCGCCCAGGCCCTGGTTTCTCTCCCCGTTTCTTCCTCCCCACCACTTCAGGAAAACTGCTGCTGTAGCGTCACCGAGGACCTCCATGTCATGCAGCACAGAAGCTCCTTCTCATTCTCACCTTCCCTGGCCGAGCTGTGCATCTAAGACAGCTGATCACTCCTTCCTCTCTTAAATTCTTTCTATGGCTTCTAGGTAGCTTCTTGGTTGTCCTCTGTATCCAACATTCATTAAACAAATAAATATGTTGCCCCTGGGTGCTGCAGACATCGCCCCCCTCACTTAATGCTCCTCCTGGCTCTGCCTTCCTGGGTCCCTTCCCACCCATGAGTTTCTAACAATGACCTCTCAAAAGCTCTGGCCCTGAATTCTGCATAACTATGCTCACTCCATTGGTGATCTTAGTTTATATACAACCTACATGTTTTTAGTGCCCAAAGTTTCATCTATGCCCTACATTTCTCCCCATACACTCATTCAGACTGCTTTCTCTCTCCACTTAAACCTAAGAGGCTTTCAAATTCACAAGTCTAAAAGCACCTCACTCCCTCAGTCTGTTCCTCCCTCAGTTTATCCATCTCAGCAATGGCAAGCCCATTCTTCCAAGTATCGGGCCAAACCATTTGAGGTCATCCTCAATGCTACCAGTTCCCTCATAGCCCAAATCCAGCCTATCGGGAAATCCTGTCAACTCTGCATTGAAATGCATCTGCCATCTGACTTCTCAATGCTTCCCCCACAAGCTCCCTAGCTAGGGCCCACAGAAACCTCTGGATGGCCACAACAGCCCTTCCTGGCTGCCTGTCCTTGCTCTCATCCCCTCTTCAATCTCCTTAATACAAGTCAGAAATGCCACTCTACAGTGCTATTGCAGACTATGTCGGTCCTCCAGCTGCCATTTCACCCAAAGTGACAATCCTATGACCCCCGAGGTTCTGTGTGGCCTCACCTTCCAGCACTTTCCTCCTCCCTCACTCGCTCCACCACACTGGCCCCTGCAGTACTAACCATGCTCCTGCCTCTGGCCCCTGCACCTGCTCTTCCTTCCACTGGAAACGCTCCTTCCCAGATGTCCACATGGCTCCCTCCTCACCTTCTCCAGGTCTTCTTTATCACCTTCTCACAGCAGGAATAGTCTCCCATGTCCACCCTCTCTAAAAGTATCAGGGACCCTGGCTGCCAACAGCTCCCAGAATTCACGATCCGTCTTTTCCTCTAATGCAAGTAACCAACTCTGCACAAGTACTTGTCCATTTTGTTCACTGCTGCATTCCCTCAACTGAGAATAATGCCTGCCACACAGTCCTCAATAAACATTTGTTGAATGGACTGAAAGAACAGTGACTAGCACAATGTAGAAAGATGAGAAACAGATCCCATATGAATAAAGAGAGCTAACAAACCCACTTCCCACAACAGCTGAAATGCCCAAAATCTTAAATTTCATAGGCCTTAATTTCCTATCTCCCCACATTAACTCAACATATATTACTAGCATATTCTATTGTCTCAAGAAAGAATCATCATTGTGTACTTATTTGTAATCCTCTTACATTTAACCCAATAACAAACGTTCCAACTAAAACCCCCAGTGTAACTCTAGGCAGCACCCTATTTTCATATCTCACATATTCATGAAAGTCAAGCCATAACCATACATAATTGGGATATCTTTAAAACTCCTTATTTTATCTCACTTTTTACACAATATAGTTCCAGTACTTTGTACATGTTCTTTTGTGCTTTTTTTTTTTTCTGTTCCAATTAAGCACAGATTTGACCTGTTCAAATTCAAGGAGCAACTGATTAAGGCTTAAGCACTACCATTTTTCAGCACTATTGCATTACATTTATGAGACATAAACTTATTGTCACAGGTATCTGGAACTTTGTGTGAGAAACTGCCAAATGTTGCTCTCCACTTACTTAAATCTTTATATTAGTCACAAAACATTTTAATTCTATTTTCATGGCATTAACAATATAACTCGAAAGAAGTAAAGTAATCATGTAAGGATCGTTTCTGTATTGTCCAACAGAAATATACAATTTGTAACATATTCAATTACCTCTCGAAAAAGAATCTGGAATTTGAATTATTTTTGTAATCAACAGAAAAAGAATTCACAAATTAACCTTTCACTAAACGATTATCCTCCACACACTCCAAACCTTCCAAAGCCACGTTGACTTAAAACTCTAAATTACGTTTCTTTCAAATTAAAATAGAGAATGGCCAATTCTAGTGAAATGTTAAAGCTGAAGTAAATAAAACCACGTCATGATCAATAAGCACATAAAAGGAAATTTGTGCCGCTTCTTAGAAGCAGAGGCATTATTAGGAAGACCCTAACATTTGTAACACAGGTTACAAAACAGCCAAAGCTCTTATTCGTGATTCAGCATTCTGGCAAAAAACAAGATTATTTCCTCATGACAAAAATATTTTTTCAACAGTAGACTTTCACAAGGAGTTTTCACATGTATTATTAGCTAATTGATGACCCTCATAACAGCACTGAGACAGGATAAACAATTATTCTCGTTTTCACATCCGGAAACCTAAGCTACAAGGTTTAGGGTCTTGCCTCAAATCAAAAGCCACCACCAATTCGTCTTTAAATTATCCTCTTTTTTCGCTCTTTCCAGGTCATCTCTGCTGCACAGGCCGCACCTCCTTCCCCAGGCCCCGCCCGGGAACGACAAGCAGCATGGATGCAGGGGGCCTGTCCCGGCAAGACTGCAGAAAGGGAAGTCAGATGCCCTTTGACCCCTCATTGACCCCCGCCTAAAGGGATGTTCCTGGGAGCCCAGTACCCGCTGGAGGAGGCCCGTCCGGGCGGTTCGGGTGGGTTTCCCGGGTGTGCCCTGCTTCCTAGCCCTCGGCACCTGCCACCACCTAGAACTCAGGTCTCCTCCTCCTCCGCTGCCGGGACAGAACAGCTCGGCTCCGCTCCCAGCGGGAGGGACTCACCTGCCGGGTCATGAGAGACTTAATTTTCTGCATGTCGAAATCGCGAGGGTTACCCAGCCGCAAGGAGCCAGCAACTCACACCCAGCCGCCGCACGGCGGGCCCGGACACAAGGAAGCCATAGTGGGCGGTCACGTGGCACCCCGATCCGAGTCCTCCTTCTTTCCTGGGGCGTGCTGGGAACTGTAGTCCTTAGCCTATCGCCGGCAGCTGGCGTGAAGTGACGAGGTCGCGCGGGAACTACATTTTCCAGGAAGCAGCGCAGGCTCCGTGAAACCAGCCAATCCCACTGCTCGGCGTGAGCACCGCGTGCGCCGGTATTCGCCGAAGCGCTGCCGTCAGGGAGCGGGTTTTCGGCGACACGGAAATCTCGGCCGCAGATGACCGGGCGAGGAGCGGAGACGCAGCGCTGTCTGGGCGGTGTCTGCCCACAGCCCGAGGCGCCGGGAGCCGAGGAGGCAAGCCCCGAGGGCCTGGGGGACGTGCGGAGGCGCGGCTGTCCTCCCTCGATCCGGACCTCCCGGCAGAAGCCCCGAAACCTCCGGGTTTGACCCGCCTGCCTTTGCCCCGAAGGCGCGTCCCGAGACGACGGCGAGGACCCTGTCCCTTGGCTGCCTTTGCGACCTTAGCGTTTAGGCAGCTTGGGGACTGCGAGTCATGGGTTTCATTTCATGGGACCTTCCAGTTATGGAAATGCCGGGAGAAACTGCCCTGCGCTGCCTGGAACCGCCAGCGAGTGTTGGACGCTTGGGACCCGGGTTGTCACAGTCATCCGCGTCTTGAGATGACGGGACAGCGATGGGGCCGTGTGGCGCTTGCCCGGTGGCCTGTGTGCGAGCAGGAGAGGGCGGTGTCCAGACGTGGGCTGGGAGGGTGTCACGAGTGCCCAGCGTTTCTGCTCGCATTTATTTTAGTGTTTATTTTTTAAAATAGGACACAGACCCGTGATTTCTAAGATACCTCCCAGGATAACTTAAAAAACGTTGAAGTGCGCCAACCTAATGAAAAGTATTAGGGAAATGAGTGGTATTCAGATACGGCAAGAATGGTGAAGGTGGTTTGCAAGTGGCTGAAGCTTGGGGGACACTGATAGAAATGTCATTTCCAATTCTGAAATTCTGTATTTTGACCCCTCAGAGCCTTATTAATTCCTACAAATGAGACAGTCGTGCTTGACAGGGGCTTAGTAAGGATAAATGAATGAAACGTGTGAGTTGCCAAGCACTGCAGTGTGAGAGGCTGTTAGTCCAGCTCTCTGCCCCGCAACCACCTTGTGCCCACCTCTGCCCTGCTTAGCGATCCTTCTGAAATCATGTGTTTATATGCTTCTCAGCCTCTGCTGTTTCCAATCCCAAGGAAATTCCAGTCCCCTTAGGGCAATTCTAGTTTGGTTCATCCTTTACCTGCCTTTATTTAAATTGTCAGACTGTTCTTAGGGTGTGAAAATCTCCCATACTTAGAAGTCCCTGGAAGCATCAAAAGAAACTATGCTAAGCACCTAGCTCCTGGGACTGACATGGTGTGTGAGATCCTCAGGACTTCATGGTTTAGTTGAGAAGCATACCTTGGGGGGATCCAAAAAGCACTTCTCAAGCCTGACCAGATTCTCCTGAGGCATGTGCTATGGCTGCTGCTGTCTTTGGGGTTGCTTGTTTGTTAATATCTCCAGTGATTCTTATAGGAATCCCAGTGCTGGTGTATCAAATCCATTCTGTAAAGATGAGAACACGAATCCAAATAACGTTTCAAGGCCACACCTTTTATGAGAGCTTGGTCTAGGACTGGAACCTAGATTCAAACTCAGAATTTTTCTCTCTCACACACTCAGATGCACAAAGTTAAGGGTGACCTTCCAAAAAAGTTTTTTTTTAAATCCAATGTATTTGGTTTTTTCTGTTAGCCAAATTCAGGAAAAATGAGTGTTTTCCATATGTTATTTGACACTAAAAAACAAGAAATAAATAAAACTTTGTTTTACTCTACATTTTTGTTTAGTTTTGTTTTTTTTAATAAACTGGAGAAATGGACAACTCAGGCTTCTAAAAATGCAAAGGCTGTAACTGTAATGCTGAAATCATGTAAATCAAAGCTGGTGTCTAAATAAACTATATTTTCTACCCCAACATACCCTAACACTATATAAAATTTAGCTACTCAAACTCAAAAAAAAAAACCTCAAAAAAACAAACCTAAAACTTAGAGCCCTAAAAAAATAAAAATTGTTAAAAGGTAGAATGTGTTCCTTTTCATTTTTCAAAAGTACATAGATGAGATTTAGGACTTTGACATTCGCGTGGGGTCTGTTGTTGTGGTAGGCCAGTGCAAACTAGCAGAAGTTCGGACAAACTACCAGCAAATCCTGAGGAGGACTTGCTGGTCAGCAGTTCCTAGAGGAGTGTCTTCCCCGTTTCTTCAGATTGGAGCATCAGAGCTGAGGGTGCAGGCAGTGGATCTGTCTCAGGGCAGCAGCATTAGCTGTGAAGTAGGATGAGGACATATTTCTAGTGGCCCAAACAAGAGGAGCCTCTGGAAGCTTAAATAAAAGCTGAGATCTGGCTTGATTGGGAGGATTAATTTCTTATCACCTTATAAATACCAAATGGTGGTGAGATGGAGTCTTTGCAAGATGAGTGACTACATTTCTTGAGCAAGTAGTAACAGAACACCTGCTGAAGGTAAAGCAGGGACTTGAAGTGGTGCCAGGAAAGAAGACGTTGCTGCATGGCCATTTAGCAGCTGTGTAAGACAGGCCTAGGCTTCTAGGAGGCAGTACGGTGGGTCTGTGTCAGGGTATACTAAGGCATAGGTTGTGTGGGCTAGTCCCCTCTGGCTGCCAGCTCTTCCTGTAAACTGTCATCTTTCCTGGTATCTGCCTAATTACAAGAACTAAAAAAAAAAACACTTTTTCCACCAGTTTTTCATGGTCCCCACTGTTCTACATCGACCCTGGCATTTCACCACCTCTCCTCAAGTGTCTGCCATTGCAAAACATTCATATGCCGTTGGTGATTAAAGTATGTGGATGTTAGAAGTTCATGCAGCAGACGTTTGCTATATAATGCAAGACCAGCCTTACTTACAATTTAAACACTCTAGACTGTAAACTGTACAGTGTGACTTAAGAGGTAACCAAAAATCTCTGCCCCACAACACACATACGCACACACTATCCCAGTGAGTCTTTGCGTTGCTTGTAGTTTAATCACCATGGACATAGATTGTATGGGGTTAATCAGCTTTCTCATTCTAAATGCTTAATATACATAGCATCGGTCAACAATAAGGCTACAGCCCCTTGTTTCCTGAACAGAATCGTAGAACAGAGCTTCCCGGTGGGTTATAGGTGTGATGTGAGACAGTCATGGTGGGAAATTTCTCACAATGATAAAACTGCAAACTATTTAAGAGCCATGTGAAATCAGCAACAGCTGCAGTTAAATTTGAGCACTGTTTGTAGACTTCCCGTGTCAGCACTCTGATTTCAGAAGTTACCTCCAGCAGGTAAGTCTATGCCTATATCCTGCCGCTAGTGGGCGATGTGCTGTGTTTATGTGACAGCGGTCCCCAGATGTGCCACACAGGTATTGGCATTTTATAAGACTGACTTTTGCATTTGACGTATAGGTCGCATCTATTCTCCCCTTATGTAGTAAAAGAAGGGATATTTTAAAATGCAACAAAAGAAAGAGGAAAACAAAACTCAGAATGAAAAACCCCTTTACATTTAGTGCATTTAACACTAGGAAAAACACACTGTGTTGTTTATTTCTCTCATTTTGCCAAAGACCTGCCACACTTCATCTTAAGCCAGCTCTAGGTTGGAAAACACTGGAAAGACCTACTTGAATGATGGCAGCTGGACGTTAATATCGATCTAAAGGTGTTGGAATCCTGTGTGGGATATGTAGAAATTCCAGGTTATCCTCCAATTGGATTTTATGCAGTTCAGTAATAACATTTATTTGCATTTCTTAAGCATCAACTGAGGATTGGAAGGCATGGGCTGAGAAGCATCTGGAGATTTTTTTCTGGAGGGACAATTAAAAAAATACTAGCTAACGCTATGCTAAGTACTGAAGATCCATAAATATTCAAATAAGACTGTTCTTCCTACTTGAGGAGCTCAGAGGGAAAACAAGCATCCAGTAACTGAAGGGTACGGGCTGCATAGATGTGTCTGCGCAGATGTAGAGACAGCGTGGAGAAAGCTGTGGTGCCGCTGTTTCCTGGGTGGGATGAGGCTCTTGCTCTTCTGAAGCATAGAGGGATCTTAAGGTGACTGATCTCTGAAGAGGACTCGGGTTTCCCAGAAGTCGCTTTCTTTACCTATGGAAGTCCTTCTAGAAGAGCATTGCTACAAAGAGTGTTTCCAGACTTGGATTCCAGAATACTATCAATCCTTTTTTACTTTCCATACGCCTGAGAACCCTTTTTCCTTCCCCCGTCAGTGAACTTCGGAGGCCTTTACTGTTAAAACTGACAGGTGCAAGGAATCTTGACTTCGTGTGGATTTGATTCTATACTTTTTATGTTATATAGTAGAAGGCTTGAAACAGCCTTCTTGCAAGTGGGGATTAACTTATAACTTAGTGAATGATGTGGAATTGCTCAGACCGCCTGCTGCCATGACCAGGGAGAGGCCTGGCTGGAAACCTGGGGCTCAGACGCCAAGGACAGGCAGTTCACTTGCTGAGAGCTTCATCTGTGGAAATAGGGCCTCAGACATCATCTGGTGGACAGGCTTTTCATTATAATTATGCATGGTCCCTACCTCAGCCCCACTGGGAGACACACTGTGATTTGTTTTTAAAAATAAGATGAATCCAAAGATTCGATAAAACCTTAGCAGTCATTGCAATAGGAAATACTGCATAGAAAAATACATTTTTAAAGATAGTCTGGTGCTGTTGTGATTCTTTGATCTAATGTTTATGTGTTAGTGACTTCATGAAGATTTATAACTATTTGGCAGATACATGAACCACTTCCATTTTCGTAGAATTTTTTTTTAATTTTAAAATAATGGCATAGTTTTGTGTGATAGGAAGCCAGCTTTTGTTTTTAAAGAAGTTTCACAATGTGCTTTTATTATGCAAGCATGCTGTTTTTCAATAAAGTCATTCAAAGGGATGTTTTTCTTCATATTACTTTTAGTAACTAAGAATAATTTATTTTAAAAAATAGACAGTGATAATTGCTAAGAAACTGTTCTGAAAGTCATAAGCCTGTATTATTGGAAAGCATGTAACAGGTGTTCCGCTCCCTTTGTATACACATTCATTCTGTATTCAAATCACAGGAGCGAGAGGCAGGACAGGGCCTGCTACCTCACTGCTCATTTCCCTGGCAAATAAACCAGCAGCTGCTGGCCCACGAGTCATCACCGAGAACAGGCACTGTGTGCATGGGACAGGATGCTTGCATGGAGCCCTGCGGTGGCATGGTTGGCACCTTTCGGTGCAAAATGTACCTCCTTCTCTTAGGTAAGGCCTTGCGTGAACTGTGTTTTAGCTGGGGTGTGTGTGTGTGTGTGTGTGTGTGTGTGTGTGTGTGTGTGTGTTTATTGTGAGCAAAAGGTAAATATTTGCTTTAGGCTGTAGATTCACTCAATAATTGAAGAGCAGGTCAGAACCTTATAACAATAACACAATGTTCCGGCAGAGAAACAGGAACATTTAGGAGAAATGAGTTTCAATAAATAGATCAGTATTGTTTTCTTGGAACAACATTTATTGTCAATGGCACTCAAAGTTAAGACATTCTAAAAATCTAATGAGGTTTTTTTTTTAGCGTTTACTAGGTTCAGTAGTCTTTAATGTATTTATTGTGACAAATATTCTAACAGGCCTTGAAATTATGAACACTTAGAGTGAAACTCAGAATAATTTATGAAAATGGCTTTCTTTTTAATTGAAGATACTGCGGCAAACTGTTGACTCTGCTTCATTTTAAATTATCTGCCTCATCTGATTAAATATGGAAAAAGGTGAGGTTCTGAACTTACAAAAATATTTTAAACACAAAAGGAAGGATTATTAAAAAGGATTATTACTCCAAAATGCCTTTAGCTTTTCTCTTTGCCCAGTGGCTAGTCTTAGGAGGAATTTTTTCTGTACCTTAATATTTTTCCCTCATTCTCCTCCTTATTCTTGACATTTACAGGACTCTCTTTCCAGCATTCCCACTGTTCTTATCTGTCAACTTTATATTCAGTAAATTTTCTGTTTTCCATTCTTCCTATGTATTGGTTTTAAAAGTCAAGTTATCTTCTTGTTTATATTCAGTAGATATGAATTGTAAAAAGGCTATATTTTAAAAATTTTAAGAACAATTTTGCTAGATAAGCAATTTAAATTTTAGACTTATTCAGTTATCCTGAACCTTACTCTTGTATATTTTATAAAAGTTTTCATTGTAAATGTGGTGCTTATTCAAATTGATACCTAATGCACATGTCCCACATATTTGAGGTGTATAGTCTATAAATATTTTTGAGATCTTTGATTGTTCCAGCTATTACCATGCTTATGTTATCATATTCAAACCTATAATCGATTTTTTGTTTTTAAAATTTTTTGGAAAATTAAACAATTGCCATAGCTTTATCTTTGTGCATTTTTCTCAGATTTGAAAGCATCTTGTGTCCTTGTCTCACTCATTTTTAATTTTAAGAACTGCTGTCATTTTATAAATGTTTTTGTAATTCGCTTTAAAGAAGAACTTACAGACAATTTGGTTGAGAAATTTAAAAAATAAAGTGTATTTATAGAAGTAACATATTCATAAATAGTTAAAGCAATTATTGTACCTTAAGACTTTCTTTCTTACACAAATTCACTTTTCTGCATAGGTATTATAAAGACAACAGGTAACATGAAAATCTTTTTGCTTTTAAGAATATTTGATTTTTGTTTATTTCTTTTTTAAAAAACATCTAAAACTTTTGAAGCCTAATATTATAGTTTGTACAATCTATTCAGAATACAACTTTGTAATTTCTATTTTCCCTAAAGATGCCAGAATTTATTTTCAGTCAACAGTAGTTGTTATACTTGCTAATACCATGCATGATCTTGGGGAAGTAAACACCAGCTATTTTGAGCTATAGTAGAGGTCACTTTGTGAAGTCTGATGTTTGTATTCAATACAGTAAAACTGGTCTAGGGAGCCCTTTGTTGCTAGAATATAGATAAATTTTACAGTAGGACTTCAGGTGTTCCTTAATACTGGATACTTCTTATTAACACTTGTTATGCAGTATAGAAGGGTCTGTAAAAGGGAGATTATTGCTATAATTTTGTATGTCAAGTTATGAATGGTATTATCAGTGTTTCTCCACATTGGTGTAATTCCTTTATGCAAAAAGTCGAAGTTTTCCTTTCTTATACACAGAAAGTATTAGTGAGTCTAATAATAAAATTGAATTTCCAGATAAAGTTCAAATATTTGGAATATCAACAAGAAATTAAAATTTCATCAGCTTTTATATTACTTATTTCCTTGAAGTTTATCTGTTCATGCAGAGGATGATTTTCTATTTAGTTCTTCAGGTTTTCTCATACAACTAGAAAAGAGCTGTTGAAAACTTCTCAGAATGAAGCTAATTTCTCTAAAACCAGTAGACTGCTGTGTTTGACAGCATGGATTATCGCATGTGTCATGGGAAACACAGCAAAGGCATATGTGTTCCCAAAATATAGAGGAAGCATTCAATTACTTGTTTATCCCCAAATTTCACTCCAGGTAAAGATTGTGCATCAAAAGGTTCATGTCTTTCTTGCAAAGTGAAAAGATTTTCGGTGACTGAGATAAGATACGGTATAAAGAAAATGTCATTCCTTGATGATGTTCTTCTAACTTGCCACCTATCATTTATCTGATAAAAATGGTGTAGGCAATCTCTAAGCAAGCAGCTCTTGTAACACTGGGCTGTTCTCACTGTCATACACACATTCGAAAAAGCGTGCAACAAATGTTTTATTTGATGTGAAATCATCTTTGAAAACCAATGTTTTATTTGATATGAAATCATTGAATATATTCAGAAATATTGATGGCAGTATATTCTTTGAGATATTATTACGTGATAGTCTAAAATAGCCCCCAAAACTTGTTTTTCTTCCCTAAACAATGATCATAAATGCCATATAAAATGCTACTTTCCACTAAAGTAGTTTTATTTTTCTTGAAGCTACAATATTTGTATTGTGTTTAATATTTTATTAAATAAAATTTTCTTCCCATAATGTTGCCACAAACTCTCTCACTAGTCTTCACATTTAAAATTAAACACTCTGAATCAAGATCCAAGAGATGGCAACATTTGTATTTTAGTGATCTTACTCACCTCAGAGTAACACAGTGCCTCCCATCCCTTTCCAGAATAGGAAGTAAATCTCAATCTTTCTCCACCCTAGCTGCAAAGAAAGTATATTAATAGGGTTTGTTCCCTTTACCAAAAAAAAAAAAAAGAAAGAAAAGGAAACAGGGACTTTTGCAGTGACTTCCCCAAATGGCGAGAACACATTGGGCAGAATTGCATTCAGGCCATCTCAGCCTAGCAGAAGTCTCAAGGTGGAGCTGTGAAATGTCCTAAACGGACCAAAAAGTCCATGACAATACTGCTGCCTGCCAGAGGCAGCCACCCATGGTACGCTGCCAGCCATGCAGCCTTTTCAGGGTCTCCAAAGCCATGATGGACTCCCATCATTCCAGAGACAACCACTCATTGTATGTTGGCAGCCATGAGGCCTCTTTCCAAGGCATCCCATGGCCATGATGGACTCCCACCATTCCAGAAGCCGCCTCATTGTATGTTAGCAGCCACATGGCCTTTCCAAGGCATCCCACAGCTGCGATGGACTCCCACCATTCCAGAGGCTGCCTCATTGTTTGTTAGCAGACACGTGGCCTTTCCGGGACATCCCATGGCTGTGATGTACTCCCACCATTCCAGAGGCCACCTCATTATATGTTAGCTGCCATGTGGCCTTTCCAGGGCATCCCACGGCCATGATGGATGCCTACCATTCCCCTTCGTTTCTTGCCCACAGACACTGAATTGCCACTTTATGAAGGGATATCCAGAGATCAACAGCTTAATAAGTGAGCCAAAAACTGATACTTGATACTTCAAAATTCTTTGGACCACATCTCAATTTGATCTTCTCTAAATTCTCTGGGCCCTTCACCTACAAATGTAAGTAGCTGCTACTCTGAGAAGAACATAAGGTGGTTGAGAACATAAACTTAGAGAGTCGACCTCTACTAATATTACCCACTTTTCACACATGAGAAAACTGAGTCTGAGAATTAAAATGATTTATTTAAGTTTATACAACTGACCAATCATCATTTTATTCCTAGTATGTGTCCTTTACTAAGACTTCCCATTTTGATGGATTTTTAACTTCATTAAAGGAACAAATACAGTAAGCTGTCTGCAAGTTTTGAGAATAGTTTCTTGAAACTCCTGGTGTCAGGGCAATTTGCCAGTGAAGTTAAGACTAACTGGTGGGCATAGGACAAGAGAGTCCCCAGATCAGGAGTGAACCATGTGTGAAACCCTCGTAAATATCCTCATATTCACTCAAGTAAAGGAGACAGCAACACACTTAGTAAATACAGTGAAAGTTACCTCTTGCCTACTTTAAGTGAGTCCTCACAGGTACTAAAAACTAGGTTTTGCTTAGCCACTCAGGAACCTGTCCGGGCTTCCTGTCTCCAGTTTCAGCGACAGATGTGTAAGTGCCCTTTATATTGTGCCAAAAACACACATACGAAGAGGAGTCTTTCCCTGTGCTGGTCCCATTCTGCTGCCCAGCATCCTTCTAAACCCATGGCTGTGGGAGCTGCTCCTCCCCCATAAGCCTCTGCCTCATGTGTCTTACATGTCTCAAGTTTTGAGATATAGATTTCCGTTCCCATCTTTCTTTCTCCTACTATTTCCTTGAGGGAACCACTACTCCTTTTCTGTGACCCACTTTTCTCCTTTAAAATTTCCAGCACCCAGGTTCCTCTTTCTCTAGTCACTTAAATTAGGAAAAACTCTACATTTAACATTCCTACACTTGTTGGAAAAGAATCTGGAAGCCAGTCCTAGTGCCTTAGTGACTCTTTTGTTACGGGCCAAACCCCTAAAGTGAATATGCAAGTATAGCCCATTATCAGGAGAAGCAAGACGGCCACTAAGGAGTTAACCACAGGCATTTGGAGGCCAAAGAGGCACTGCCCAGTGCTAGCTGCGTGTCCAGGAGTCTTTTTTTCCTATGATCTCTCGCCGTCCTCTCTTCACCAGCTGTCTCCTCCTGAGTACTTTGTTCTGACTCCTCTGCTTACCCCAGCATCTCCCCCTCTACTAATAACTGGTCAGGTCCAGAACCATGGGACTCTTTAAAGCTCCCAGGTCCACCCCGGAAGGAAGGAAGGAGATTCACTG